>JACDJE010000105.1:859047-929446 GCA_016647715.1 Pavo muticus
TTTCTTTTTTCTTATTTTTTTTATTTTAATGGTACTCAAAGTTTAATAAAAGTAGGAAAAAATGCCACTGTTTTAATTATTAAGATATTTAGGCTTAAAAATGTCATAAAGTTAATTATTTTCTTCAGTGAAGGGGATACAGGTACAAATTGACTCATCTTAGACCACTGTAAGCATAACTTTCTCCTTTACTCCTGATGGGCCTGGCCCATCAGGGGGGTAAGAAGAAGAAGGGGGAATGAGGGGGTAGATCAGAAATGTCCCTCATCCTTCCCTCATTTACTCTGCTTTCCACTTTTCTCCCGTGATACAGGTAATTAGTCCATCGCTTCAGAGTCTCATTCCTGCTGAAAGTAGAGAGTTCCTTAGCCACAGGTCCAATTCTATTCTATGGGGAATGCATTACAATTTGTACTGACAAACTCCCTGATTATGATAATAGGATTTTGATTTTGGTAAGCTCTGAGTTATGATCTTTTCCTCTTGTATTTGGTGAGGGTTGCCTGACTTGCCCACAAAAGAACAAATGTGATTTTACAGCGAGAAACATCTTGCTCAGATTATAGATGCTCAGGATATAGATGCACCCTTTCATAGTAACAGCACTCACTAAGGGACGTCTTCCATTCCAGCCACTCATTTTTACCTTCTTTTCACTTTAATTGGTTCTATGTACTTGATTTTGGACTGTCTTCTATATAAGTGGGTGATTTCCCACAGGTTAAGAACACCTCAGGTGAGGGAAACAAAAGTGAGGGCAACTTGTTTATTGCCTTTCCCATTAAGGAAGCTAAGTATGAAGTTTTAATCATGAACTGTTGTAACAGTTTTCAAGTAACTCATTCAAAAATGGAAAAAGCATGAATAAATTCAAATATAGTCAACTAAGGAAGTTTAAATTGGTAAGAATGAAAAATCAACTTGATTGTGGCAGATATACTGCAGAAAAATGCAGATAGAATATCACCAGTGATGGTAGATCATGCTGCTCTAAGGGACATTTTATTTGTATGCTTGTAAACTAAGGAAATTTTTTGCTTAGTATCAACAAATCAAAATATAAACCAAAATATTTTAATAGATTCTTTCTCTCCTTTACTTAATGGGAAAGTAATCATTTTATGAAGCCATTAGATGTAGTACTGAATTGGAGTCTAGTTCATCACTGTCAGTTAATCATGAAACCCATCTCATTAGCTTTGTACACGTGACTTATATACCTGTTTGCAAGGCCTTCGTGTACACAATTTGAAATCATAGCCTGTAATTTTTTAAGGTTGATCAACATGACTTAAACCCTTTTGCTGACATCTTGTTTTATCCTGTATCTTGTAGCTGGTAGGCTGCTAATTGAAACGCGGGTCTCCATTTTGTAAAAACAGTGAAAGTGTCAGTCACATTTTTTCATCTATTTTTGAGACTTCTTAGAAAAATCAGTATTTAATCTATACTCTGATGGAATAAGTCAAGATCTTTTAGTACCCCATCCAATTTAAATATTCCTTTCTTAAAAGCCAGGACTTTTGGAAATTACAGTGTGCCTACCATGTAGCTCCTGCAGTCGGTTAGCATCATAGACATTGGAGCATTTTTCATTTGTTGACTAGAAGCATAGATACATCTTTTTCAGAGGTCAGGCAGCATTTCTGTGGAGGTGATCATTGTAGTATCCTACACATTAAATAATCGTATACATTAATATAGTAAGCTTTAGAGTGACTCGAGCGACATAAACATATAAGATTCTTCAAGATTACTTATTAAAAGTGCTCAGACTTGAGAGTTGCCTCCATTTTTTGTTTTGTTTTGTTTTGTTTGTTTTCAATGAAATACACTTCTATAACCAAGAATACCGTATTTTTCACTTATTTCTTCTTGTTAGGAAAACAATTGTCTAGAAGTGGACAAAGTCGGTAAGCGAACAGACTACGTGGAAAAGACAGAAAGTGAGTGAAATATACTGAGGCACAGGAGATCAATTTAAAAATAAGGAACCTGGGTTAGGACTAATAAGAACTCGTGCCAGTGGATATTCCACTGTGTCAGTAATTTCCCTGAAACAACTTTATTTCGAATAGATATAATAGAAGTCCATGAAGCAACAGTGTAAATGCACGCATTTCTGCTCCTTGTCTTGAATTAGGAGAAGATTCAAAATAGCACAAAATGAGTGATGTGAATAAGAAATTTTCAACATACAAAATGACAATAAATTCTATTAAAGTGTCACAGGGTTATCTGGACCAGTCTATGTCTGTGACAGGGACAGTGGGCCCAAGGGCCCCCCTCTTTCCAGCCCCCTCCCAAAAACGGGAAGGGAAAGGGAAAAGAAAGAAAACGATCAGACCTCTAGGGAGGTAAACTTATTTTACTAACTATAATATAATACAATCTAATTAAGACGGATAAATCAAACAAAGTGGAGAGAGAGAGTTATCGGAGTACTTGCCTCTTTGCCGGTTGGGAAGAAGAAGAGTGAGACCACCCTAAGCCCGTCCCTCTGTGACATGTAGGGACAGGTACCTGGATAGAGTGTTAACACTTTAACTCCCAATGCACTACATGATGTTATGATGTGAAATTCTGAAAACCAAAATCACAAAACCGTGACATAAAGGCAGAATTTGGGAGCTGGAGATGATTACTGGGATCCTTCAACGAATGTTTTTATATGACCTCATCTATTATTTTGATTAGTTACCTGATCTTAAAGTGAATTGCACTAGGGAAAAATGTTCATGCATGACACAAACCTGGAAGACATGATCCATATAGACGAGAAGCAGGGCATCTCACAAAAAAAGAATATGCAGACTGAGAAATGAAGTAGCAAAATAGGATTTGATAGGACCAAGTAACATAAAAATTTAGTATTACCTGGAAAATGATGAATTAGAAATAAAGAAAGAGAACTTTTTCGACTGGTGATAGGGTGGTGATAAGCACTCAATGTGCTGTAAAAGTGATCTAAGTAAATATCATCCCATAACATGCAATATTCTGACTATTGATAATAGAAGGGGAGTATTAAAGAAATAGAGAGAATGTGAAATGTGAACTCAAGTGGGCTAGTAGCAGAGAATATACAGAGAAGCTCTATTTGAACATAGGAAATTACCCTGGGTCTGTCTACAACATTTTGATTTGTTTATCCTAATAAAATATAGAGAGAGAGCACATATAGGGAAAGATTACTCAAAAATTTGTAACAGGGTGTAAAGAATGTAATGAGTGACTAACAAAAAGGGAATAAAATGATTTTTGAGCAGGAGGACCTTAAAGAATTGTGAACTGGCTCACATTATATTTAAACTGAAAAACTGAATGTCAGTTACAATCAGAGATTATTATCAGGTTCTTGAATAAGCTTCCACTATTTCAATCTGAAACAATGGAGGCTAAAATCCTTAATCTACCTGAAGAACAATATTGATCCAATAAACTTCCACAAGCTACTTATCCTACTACATATGCACAGAAAATAAGACAATAATTTCAAGGACAGAAAGAATATGGATGGTAATATTAGCATATATAATAGGAGCTCATTGAGTTCTTACTTAGAATTTTAGCCTCAAATCAACCTTCAATCTTTTTCTTCCTCCAGGTTAGGTTATGTACAGCCCATTGCATTTTAATATACCAACCTCTTTGTTGTAATTATGTGAGTTCTAATTGGTTTTGTAGGAAGATGTGAAGCAAAAGCTCCTACTCTGGATCTTGAATTCATCATGTTCACTACAGCAGATCATTATTAAAGATTTTTTCTTAGAAGAGTGTATATGTTACAAATTGCATTTCCATAATAATATATGATTCCGTTTCCAGGGATAACCTATGGCATACACATATGGATTAACAAAAACAATTATCTTGGATATAATGAATCACTGTCATTGTGAGAAATAAATACATATTACACAAAAATTCCTAGATTTTCTTTACTCCAATATCTGGGGAAATTTGTGATATTTATCATTTATCAAAATCTAAAATTCTTGAAGTAGGTTACCCTCTCAAGCAGTAAATGAAGAAAAGTATAAGAAAGAAAAGGAGAAGTATTTGGAAAATTGAAGTAAATTAAGCATTTTTAATGACAAAATATAACAATAAGAAATTATGCTTTAATGTCACTGTCATTGTGCTATGCTTAGTAAATGTCAAGTAAAAAGTCTTACAGGACTTCATGAAAGTCTTGTCACGTCACCTAGAACTAATATTGGAAGGCAGTATTTTCTCTAGCACACACTGCCCCTCTGAAGTCTAATGCAATGTGTTTATGCAGTCTCATATTGTGGAGGAAATCATTGAAGAACTTTTTCCTTCCCTTCAGTTTAGCAACATATTGTCAATATACCCAACTTCCATACAGTTTCATCCTTTTTTGAGAAATCTATGTAATACCTACAATGCAAGGGTAATATAAATAAATCCTTTATTCATCTATCATATATTTTGGGCTTCTGTTCATCAAGAGAAGACTCATCCACTAACTTTTCCCGTTCTTTTTGAACACACTTATTTTTAGTTACCAGTACCTTGAGTTTTGGCATAAAGAGAAACATATGGCTTTCCAATTATACACAAAATGGAATAATTCAGAGCATTAGGCTAAAAAAGTCTTATCTTTTTTAATGCTTCAAAGTATGCAAGATAAGAAAAGTGAAATATGATAAATAACTCCCTAAGTCAGGGCCTGTGTGAAATTGACTCTAATGAACAGAAGCCAATGGAAAGACACTCATCTGCTTCAAGACTGTAAAATTCCGATCTGATAAACTCAGAAAAAAAGTAATTGACTTCAAGTTCTGTGATTTCATTCAAATATAAAAGATAATTTCATAATGAGTCTTAACCTTCTCTAAAATGTTATGATCCACGTGATTCAATAATATCCAAGAAGTAAAATACTGACACATCATTATTTTATAATTTTTAACTCCACACTAAGCTCCTTTTCAAAGGATCAGTTATAAAGTTCCAAAACAGAAGCAGAAGGCTATACTAAGTTCAGTTTATACTGAGTTGGCTTCAACCTGCACAGTCCATCAAGTAAGCATTAGATCTTAGCGGTAAATTGCAAGTAGTGAGTATCTCTCTTATTTATTTATTTTTTTTTCAATGGTGGAAACATATGAGAAGCGTTACTGGGAAATGCTTATGCAAGTGTAACTCTCTATGCTGTCTTGGAAGTAATTACACCTGATGTGTTATAGCAAAGGAGATGTAAATGCTATTTGCTGAAAAATCTGTAAAGTAACTATATTTCCAAATGGCTTCTTCTGAATGCTTTTTAACATCTTGGCACACCACTATTTATTTATTTATCAACATATCCTGCACAGATACAGCTAGGGATTCATTCCACTTTGTCTAAAACTGAGGTTTGACGACGTTATTCATCTACATGAAGATATTGTGAATAACCTTCTGAGATGCTTATCTCCTTCTATGGCTGTAATGGGAGAGTTAATGATAGGCTTTTAACTTTAAATAGGTAAAGCTGAATAAGGTTTATGTTAATGTCATGATACGAGACTTGATTGAGTGTTGCATGATAGCTAGTGTCCCCTTTTCCACACACCTTGCTACTACTATGCTCCGGCCAACATTTTCTAGGCTCCAACCAGGCAAATCATGTCATTGTAATTTTTATTTTTATTTTCCTTTTATCCCTGTTCATGGAACTAAAACTATGTTGGTGTTCTTAGAGAAGGGTTGGACTAGATTATCTCCAGATGTTCCTTCCAACATCCACAGTTCTGTGATGAGTAATTTTCTCCAAGTAGAGCCAGTAACTTCTAAGAATTGTGGAATGAACTGATTTATTTTCTACTTTTTCCTTTATTGCTTTTTCCCATTATACTGAAAATACTTTACTATCGCTTTATTTAGGAATACCAATAGCCTGTGCAAAAAAAATATTCTATGAAAGAAATTGACGATTATTGGTTTTAAGGTAAGGTAGTAAGAGGATCAAAAAAGAATTATAATTTAAAAGGATTCTCCAAGATTATGAGGAGTCAACTATTAAGCTTAGCACAGTGCCATTTCTTCATTTGACTGCATGCAAATTGTTGATCGATTTCCATGTTGTTTATAGCATTAGCTGTTTTTCGATTTTCTTTTTTTTATAATTCATTTCATAACTTCTCAGTGAGATAAAAGCAGGTTATGAGGTTTTACAGATAAAAACCCCTCTGAAATAATTTAAAACTCATTTGACTTTGAGATTTGTGGTTGATAAAAATGTTATTAAGGCTCTTAATTTAAACAACTGTACTTGATTCAATTGGACCTGAAGTTTATAAATACATGTCATGCTACAATATTTACTCCATGGAAGACTTGAGTCTTGCCGCCTTAAACTGAAAAACATGTTAAATGTAACCTACTTACAGTTTTGGCTTTCTTTTCCCTGAAAAACAGCCTTTCTTTTTTGTATTTCTTTTAATGGACAGATTCTGGATTTTTATTACTTTTTTTTAATATCCCGTTTCTCTTCATTTAGAAAATAAACAATTTGACTAAATCTCATCCATCTGTATATAAGGATACTGAAGAAGAATAGGTGTTTTGAAGGTTTCACCCTTATGAGATCCAAATGATATGTATCTACTGCTAAGGAATGCTGCTCAGTAATTCTTTCTGGAAAGCAGGCCCCTATAAGGAGTTGAGAGGACATGTTTAAATGCAATTTAGTTTGAAAACTATTGAACAACTTTCACCATATATAATGCTCTATGCTTACAGTCCATGCTCATTTGATACCAGATTAAATTAGCTATTACTGTCTTACATTCATTGTCGTTTTGGTTTGGGGTTATGCACTGATGGGTTTTACCACCTTCTCTGATGGAAAGCATTCCACACAAATATGTAGGTTATATGAACTACTTTTAAAATATTGCCACAAATTATTTAGAAAACATAGGCTAGTACTGATATCTGAATTGCTTTTTGAGTATTATTGCTATAAACTATAAAACTTTCAGTGCCTGATCTGAAAAGCAGAGAGGCTGGATTTCAAATTGGGAAATAAGAGAAAATTAGGAGGTTAAAGCAGTCAGAACATAGTGAATTGCACCTTTTAAATTTGCCTGCTGGATTCAGTTCCATTTTCATGGCCCTTCTTTCTTGTTTTTATTTATTAATTAATTTATTTTTTGGTGTGTCATATGTTCTTAGCCCCATAGACAGTTTTCTGCTTTATTGGTACTAAGGAAAAATTGTGTCTCTGTTTCCCTGAGGGATATTTCTTAAAACTTATATGAATAAATTTCAAGTAGCACGCAGCTTTCTTGAAGTCATTGCAGTTTGATATTTGTGTTTGAATTTTAAGAGAGCCTAGAAAGAGCCATTAGCACCCTAGGCAGATATTACTGTCTATTTCTGTGATAATGAGATATCCTGTGTTTTCCCCACTCACAGTACAGATTTTGCTGAGAGGTGTCTTATTTGTATTTATTTCTTTTGCGTCTACCGAAGTTCATAGAATAAATAACATTTACAAATCTTAATTTCTTTTAGCGTTTGTGGATGTGGTAACCGCAGAATAGAAATGACTGGCTTTTTATTTTATTCTATCAGAGTGTAAAAAGAGCAACTGAACTAGCAACAGGCTACATGACTTCAGTCAGTGTTCTTGATCTACTGGAAGTACAACACCTAGGTCAAGGGAACAGAAAGGCTTATATGTTTGGAATTTACAATGAAAGAAAAAATGTTTTAGTGGTCTTTAAAAAAAGTAGTTCTTAGAACTCTTTAAAAGTTTTTGGGAGTATAAATTATGACTATGTCATCACTGACTTCGGTCTGTTTACTTCCAGATGTCCATTAGAGTTTGAATTATTTCTGTAGAAGAAATTCACTCCCATAATCTTTCTTTGAGCTGAAAGGGATCACAACAACAAAGACTATCCAGATATTTGTACAGTAGCAAGACTAAATATGAAAACTTGCAAAGACAGTCAAGAGGCGTTAGATTTGTGGACTGAATTGGCACAATATGAAAGAACCATAAGAAAAATGATTTTATGGGAATGGAAAAAGAAATGATCACCTCTGTCATTCCTAGAAAACAAACAAACAAACAAACAAACAAGCAAACCAAAAACCAACCCAAAACGCAGATACAGTTTCATTTTTGTTTCATGCACATAATGACATGAATTGCAGTTGCACACATATATTTGGAAGAAAATAGCCCCTGCATACAAAAAACATGCACTTTCAAAGAGCATAAATAAGATGAAATACAAAGGTAAATCTGTTAAAATTTAGATATAGATATAAGGTGTATTTTTTAAGTAGTATGCTGCATGAGAAATTGAGCTAAAGGAACATATTTCTAAAGGCAACATATTCCTCTTGCACTGAACTAATTTGTTTAATTTCTGAACATGAGGTACTATACTGGTGGCTAATGCAGGGCTGTGGTCAGCCATCTGAAGTCAGCACCATATAGTTCAAAAATTCTCTGCATCAGATGACATTATAGCTGATAAAAACATTGATAAATTTTAAATAAAGATTGGAGAAAGAAATTTAAAATCCAGTCACTCAAGATAGGAGTAATCTCAGCAAAATTATATATCCAGAATTTAAGTAATTACTCTGAAATAACCACCTAGGCATTAGGTGTTGTATATGAAAGACAAAGCCAACCTGAGAATCATTCATCTCTATGTATCTCAGCTACGTATCTGTAGATCCAGTTCTACACCCATAATTTAAACTAGACATCTCTTTCCTACAATTGTACTTTGTTGTGGAAGATATACAGGCACATTGTTGCGTATGGGCTACCCAGTTCAAAAAAGACAGGGATCTCCTACACAAAGTCCAGAGGAGGGCCACAAAGATGATAAAGGTTCTGAAGCATCTCCTGTATGAGGAAAGGCTGAGTAACCTGGGTCTGTCCAGCCTGCGGAAAAGAAGACTGAGAGGGGATCTGATAAATATTTATAAATATCTAAAAGGAGGTGGGAGGCCAGTGGATGAGGCCAAGCTCTTCTTGGTGGTTCATAATGATTGAACAAGGAGTAACGTTCTAAAACTTGAACACAGAACGTTCTGTGCTAACATGTGGAAGAACTTTTTTACAGTAAAGGTGACAGAGTACTGGAACAGGTTGTCCAGAGAGGTTGCGGATTCTCCTTCTATGGAGATATTAAAGAACCATTTGGATGTCTACCTGTGCCCCCTATTGTAGGGAACCTGTTTTGGCAATGGAGTTGGACTTCACAGCCTTTTAAGGTCCCTTCCAATACCTGTGATTTTGTAACAAAACAATTCCACTACTATGTGCACTACCAGCAAAAACAAAAACATACTTTACTCTTTGTCATTTGCTTTCTTTCCTCAAAAACTGGAAATACAGTTAATGTGTGAAAAGACAAGGCACTACGACTGGACTAATGTTATAAAAACAGCCAAAATAGTTTCCAAGAACTAACTCACATCCTTCCATAATATCATAACCAAAAGGCTGTTAGCTATGTTTTCACAATTTCAAGATTATTGTTCCAGGATAGATGTTTTCCTGACAATATATAGAAAGAGCTTCAAAAGGCCCTAAAATAATCAATACTTTTCAGTAAATTACGATGCGCTTTGTACTTCCTTGGCAAATGGGGCAATGTTCTCTTTTCTACATTCTGCATTTACTCAGTGTTTTTCTATTCTAACACTGGACTTAATTACACAACCAGCTGTTGCATCTTCGTGATAGAGACAAAACGTTGCTACAGAATCCTTTTAATCGTTCACTATATATGTCAAATATAACTGCATTTTTCTCATCTTTTGAAAAAAAAATCACCTGACAAGTCAAAACTGAGAGGACAACTGGACTCTTAATACCCTTCTTATTGATGGACATTACCAGGGTGTTCAGGAAACACGGTTTAAAGAAAAACAAATGGCTTAAGAAAGACTTTTCTCCTGTTGTTCCATCTACTAAAATATAACTGGGCTTCAGACGTTCCAGTACAAACTAGAGCAGTCCAGATCCTTTGTTCTCAGAAACATCTTCCACAGCTCTGTTTGAAAAGCAAGGGTGATATAATCAAAGAAAATTTGTGCTACGAAATGTATATATTTAAAAAAATGTATGTTTTTCTTCTTTAACTCTACAAAGATTTAAAATCATAGAATGGCTTAGGTTGAAAGTGACCTTAGCTATCATAGAGCTCCAACCCCCTGCTGTGGGCAGGGCAGCCACCCACCAGATCAGGCCGCACAGGCCTGCATCGAACTTGGCCTTGATTACCTCCAGAGATGGGACATCCACAACTTTTCTGGGCAGCCCGTGCCAGCACCTCACTACTCTCCGAGTAAAGGATTTCCTCCTAACATACAACCTAAAATTCCCGTGAAAGAATACTTTTCTTCAATTGCTCCTGCAATCCATATCTTTGTTCACACTTAAACTAATCTGTTAATAGCATCTTTGAAGTAAACATAACAAATAAACACTGATGTTTTAAAAAAATGTAAAAACAGGCTGTTTTTTTTTTTATTTTCCAGGTTAAGGTATGTTTTTAACAGTAATGATGTTTACTTATTGGGTAAAAAGTATCAAATATAATTATGGATTCTTCCTTTCATAACATCTTCAATTTTGATTTTTTTTTTACTTCTACAAGGGAACATGGGTGAAATTAAATAATCTGTTTTATACTACAGGTTAGACTAAACTAAGCAACAGTATTTTTTCTACACTTAACTCTGGGAAGAAAAAAAGTGGTTACCTCACTTCCTCGTGAATCAGGAGTTTTGATATTATCTAGAAATAATCCACATTCTCTGTCCAGCATTTGTGTGACTAAACATAAACCAGGTTGCTTATTTGCAAGGCATATGGCCATGCTACTTTGTCCAAGGTGATATGACCCATCTCTCAGCATTAAATTACTTAATCTGGTTGTTTCTGAGCCAGTATGTTGGTTTAAGCACATTACTGCATACTAACAAGGCAATTTGCCTTCTGAACATGTTTGCCTCTGAGCTACTGGAGTACCAGAAAAAGCAGGAAGGTTTCTACATGGATGTGACTGTTATTTTTTTGTTTATTTGTTTTTGTTTTGTCTGGTTGGTTGGTTGGTTTGGTTGTTTGTTTACTTCATGATTGAAATAGATTAAAATTGTGAGACAATTTCTTCTTCAGCTATCACCAGTGCCACGGTTGTGGTTTGCAGAGCTTTAGAAGTAGTCCATGAGGCCAAGTTAGTCCATATGTTTTCCCTTGGAGATTAATTATTTCAGAGGAAATGTATGACGTATTCTTGATAAAATGATTGGAAATGATGAGCCTAGCACCCACTCTCCCCAGCAAGGTATAAATCTTGTTAATGAAACTTAGTTGTAGCTTGCAGAATGGATTTGGATCCCCAAGTGCTTTGCTCCTATTTCTCTGTTTACTAAGTTTGCAGCTGGATGAGCAAAGGGACCAGAAGGGAAAAAAACAATGTTTTTTTTACATCTCATTGTTTTTTGTCAGTGTGAAAATTAAATGACTCTGATTAAGAAGGAGCATGAGACTACTTATGTAGTACATTTTCTAATTATTTTCTTTATCCTGAAGTAAATAATATGAACAGGTATATTCTGTATATTGTAAAATACTGCTAGAGGCAGTTAGGAAAATGGAAGGAAATCTGATGTAGTTCGACATGACTGTGATTTAATATGCTTATAATAAATTTACATAACTACTGAAGAATCAATATTCTAGCCTATAGAAAAACCTTGTATTCAGTATCTACTGATTTGATAACAACTCTGAAGTAAGGAAATTAATCTCTACATATCTGATTTGTTTTATTTTGTTACATTTTTTGTTTTTGCTGTTATTTTTGTTTTCCTGCCTGAGATTAGACCTAAATATAAATATGTAAAGTAAAATAAACTAAAGCTAAAAATCTTCTAAAGGATCTACCACTATGAAACAAAATACCCTACATAACAACCAGTGATATTTCAAAGCTGTTAAAAATCTAATAAAAAGCTTCGATTCTAAATCCCTTGTGATTACAAGATTTTCTTTAAAATTAGTTTTAATGTATTTAATTCGGCAAAATAGTCACAGGTAGTCTGGGGATAAATTTGCTCCAGATTTCCTAAAATTAGTAGAAAGTAGTAAAAAGTCTAGAATTATTTTACAGTTGAAGCAAATTCCCTAGATAAGTATAAAAATAAATAGGATGAGAGGACAAGGATTTTTCACACCAAAGATGAAGAATATTTGAGATACTCAACAGCAGCAATCATGATAATCTTTTATTTAAAACAGATGAAATGATATTACAGTAATCAATGAACGTTTAGCTGTCGCCTTCCATAGAGTAAGAATTTTACTCAGTATTTCAATTTCAGTCAACAAATACCAACTTACAAATATTGTGTGAACTAAAATCTATTAGAAATTTGTACTTTCTGGAAACAATTTTTTTACACCATTTTTGAAATAAGCCAGAGTGACCACACTTTCTTCCCGAGAAATGTTAGTGTGTGCAAATTAATATGCAATTTATTATTCTTTCATGCATAAAGTCTGATACTAAAATAGGACTGAAGAAATATTTTCATTTCATGTTAGCTATATCCAGGTTATTTGCAACAATAGGAATGACAGCAGCATAAACCTTGGTCTACACAATGTGAATTTTTGAATCTTGACTTACTAATTGAAGAACAAAATCTCTTGAAAAAGAGATTTGAGGATTAATTTTTAAATCAGTTTTTAATCTGCTTATTCAGTTTTCATTACTCTGCAGTGAAAATTTAAAATGAAATGTACAGTACTTAACTATAATAATTTTCCTGTTTTTAATACAACAAATCCCAAAGAGCCAAAAGGCACTATGAATCTCAAGAGGAGAGAAAAGACTGCGGAAAAGACTATAGAGTTTACATCACGTTACATATATTTAAGTCTATCAAACTTTTAAAAGGATCCTTACAAATTCATTTGCTTAATAGAACACAAACTTGCTGATTTTGTAAACAAGAAATCTAAGTATACAGCGTGACACTGGGTAGAAAATATTTCTGTAGCAGACAACTGTTCTATTTGTCCCATGTCACAAATCAAAGAAAAAACATCTCATATCTAATTATTATTATTATTATTTAAGACTTGATCTGCATAGTTTCATTAGTAAAAATTGAATTCTATCCAGCTGAATCAGTTAAATACTTTACCTATCACATATAGATCAAAGAATCATAGAATGGCCTGGGTTGAAAAGGACCACAATGATCACCTGGTTTCAACCCCCCTGCTATGTGCAGGGTCGCCAACCACTAGACCTGGCTGCCCAGAGCAGCATCCAGCCTGGCCTTGAATGCTTCCAGGGATGGGGCATCCACAACCTCCTTGGGCAACCTGTTCCAGTGTGTCACCAACCTCTGAGTGAAAAACTTCATCCTAATATCTAACCTAAACCTGCCCTGCCTCAGTTTAAAACCATTCCCCCTTGTCCTATCTCTGTCCACCCTTGTAAACAGCCATTCACTTTCCTGTTTATATGCTCCCTTCATGTACTGGAAGGCTGCAATGAGGTCTCTCCAGAGCCGTCTCTTCTCTCTTTTCCAAGCTGAACAATCCCAGTTCCCTCAACCTTTCCTCATAGGAGAGGTGCTCCAGCCCTCTGATCATCTTAGTGGTCCTCCTCTGGACCCGCTCCGAGAGCTCCACGTCTTTCCTGTACTGGAGGCCCCACGCCTGGACACAGTACTCCAGATGGGGCCTCACAAGAGCTGAGTAGAGGGGGACAATCACCTCCCTCTCTCTGCTGGCCACCCCTTAGATGTGCAGGGGTGAAGAGAATTTTTGCCATCCAGTCATGGAGTGTCTTGGGTTGGAAGGGACCTTAAAGATCATCACATTCCAACACTCCTGTTGTGGACAGTGTCGCCATTCTCTATATCAGGCTGCCTAGGGCCCCATACAAACTGACCTTAAACACCTGAAGAGATGGAGAGTCCACAACTTCTCTGGGCAACCTGTTCCAGTGCCTCAGCACTCTCTGAATGAAGAATTTCCTCCTAATATCTGATCTAAATCCCCTTTCTTTTAGTTTAAATCTGTTCTCCATTGTTCTATCACCATCTGAGAATATAAAATATGTTCTTCATCTTTTTTATATCACAGAATCACAGAATCATAGGGGTTGGAAAGGACCTCCAGAGATCATCGAGTCCAACCCCCCTGCCAAAGCAGGCTCCCTAAACCAGGTCGCACAGGTGTATATGTTCCCTTATATGTTCCCATATATCCCTTATATATGTTATATGTTCCCTTTAAGTACTGAAAGACCACAATGAAATCTCCCTGAAGCCTTCTCTCCACCAAGCCCAGCTCCCTCAGCCTGTCTTTGTAGGAGAGCTGCCCTAGCCCTCTGAACATGTTTGTGGCCCTCCTCTGGACCTGCTCCAACAGTTCCATTTCTTTCTTGTATTGGGAGCTGTGGGGGTTCAAGACAACATTCAGAACAGAGGCTGAAAACAAGTTTGACAGGGTGTGGAAGAGGACGCTGAAAACAAAGGCTGTCTCCAGGAGACAAGAGCAGAAGTCAAGTGGGAAGCATAATCTCTGCCTGATGATGACCCTCAATGGGGAAGGAACTTGTGGCTCTAATTGGATGAGCATTTGCCTGGGCACATGATGTCTAGACGTGAAGGAGACTTGTTAAGTGTTCTGTTGACATGTTGCAGGGTTGGGGGGGGGGGGGAGGATGACACTGAAAGTTTTAAGAGTGACCATGGAAATGTATGTAAGGGATGTTAGTACCTGCAATAAAGGGTTTGGATCATTCACCTATCCAAGTCTGGTCCTTCAGATGCTGCAGGGAGCCCCAGCCCTGGACACGCCTAGTACTCCAAGTAGAGCCTCTGTTGTAGTAGGCGATAACGGGGTATCGGGATGTGACATGATAGGACCTCTCCCCCACTCTATGAGTCTGATATGATGCATGCTTGAAGGACATAGATGACGTACACAGAAGATATGTAGAGATATGTAGAGTATATAAGCTGCCTTTTTCTTGCAATAAACGCCCCTTTTTGCCATTCACACTCTTGGTGTGGACGTGCTCTTTCGGCCCGGGCGTGCTGCGCATGCTGCGCCCGTATGAGCAATGCAAACCGGATAACTCACGGACATCAACAAGCCTCACAAGGGCAGAGTAGAAAGGCACAGTCTCTCACCCTGCTGGTTAACCCCCATTTTGATGCACCCCAGGATGCAGTTGGTCTTCTGGGCTGCAAGTCCACACTGCTGGCTTGTGCCATGCTTTTCATCCACCAGAATCCCCAGTACCTTTTCTGTAAGGCTGCTCTCAATGAGTTCACTCATTCTGTACCAATTCCATATCTGGAACTGCCCTGACCCAAGTACATCACCTTGCATTCGGCCTTGTTGAACCTAATTCAGTTCATGTGGGCCCACTTTTCAAGCTTGTCCAGGTCCCTTAGGATGGCTTCTCTTCCTTCTGTTGTATTAACTACACCTCTCAGCTTAGTGTCATCTGGAAACTTGCTGAGAGTGCACTCAATCCAACTGTTCAAGTCATTTTTAAAAAATGTTGAAGAGCATGAGTCCCAAGACAGACTCCAGCAGAAAACCACTTATCACTGGCCTCCACCTAAAAATAAACAAACAGTCTTTAGTTGTTTCTTGACTTGATTCATGGCTACTAGCCCCATGGAAGTCAACAGGGACTTTACTGTCATAAAAGTCATCAGATTTTTATGCTAAAGATGAATTGATACAAAGGATATTATATGAAATATTTTTACTTTTATGATTGCACAGAATTAGATTGACTGTGGTTATAATTATAGACTGTACAATAAAATCTTTTATGTAAAATCCACCAAAATTAATGCAGTAGCCATAATATTTAATATATTGTCTTTTTTTTTTTTTTAGCTATCACTACTCTGTTCCTGAAAAAGAATGCAAAGAGCCTGATTTTGAGAACACTGCAAAAACAACGTGAACTCAACATATTTGGCTTCCTCAGCAACAATCAGCTTCTTTGCGTGGGCTGATAACTAGGTCTATTACAGTGCTCAGACTGATACCACAAATACTTTCCGCTGCTTTGTCAACTGAGGCCAGCAGCAGACTCAGAATGCCTTAGTGAAGTCTGGAAGGAATAAGAGTGAATGCAAATCAGGAAATGACAGATGCATAAGGACTCCAGCACAGATCCAGCTGCAGGGGCAGCCAAGGACCTCTTTCCAATCTCCTGTCTGCTGAAAGGTTGAAGACTATGGTTTGCTTTACTATCGTACTACCTGATCCTGTTCTGATGCAAGTTCAGTTTTTATTGCCCTAAGAAACAAATGAGCTACCACTCTGTGTACCTGTAAAGTTCAAGATATGCATTTATGCTATGAGACTAGTGATCAGGGAACTAGCTGCACATCTCTTCAGGCCTACAGCCTCCAGTAAGCCTGACTAGATGCTCTTGTATAGTTATGTTGGAAGTTTTGTTGCTGTTATATATATGTATTTTTCTGATTGTTTTTGTATGAAACACAAGTAGGAATTCCTATTACTGAGTGAATAGCTGAAAAATATTTTGAATATATTAGATTCTCATAGCCAGCAAGCTCTCTGCAAATTTGATCTTAAACTTTTATGGATCAACAGAATCTGGAAGGGACTTTTCTATGTATGTAATATTCAAAGAGTGTCATTGGTTTTCCAAGTTGTTTCTCCCCCGTCTCAATGGCTCTGTTGCCGCTGCTTCTGATTAGGGAGTTGGCCTTTTCAAGATATATTGCTCTGTTCACAGATCTCTTTCTGAAAGAAAAGAACTTTCTTTTCTTAACCTTAGATTGTCCTTGCTTTTATGATGTACAGTGTTAAATTGAAAGTAGATAAGATGTATGAGCAAGGGTGACTTTTTTTTGAAGGGAGGCATTTTTCAGAAACTACTAAAAGCCAAAATTCACTGAAGTCACAAAAAGTACTTTCCATGTAGTTCTTTCCTTGCACATTTTCTTTATCTTTGAACTGAAAAGAATAGCAATATTACTCTAATTCCAAAGTTTTGCAGTTCATTGACATGAAGAAATAATATTCAAATTACACACAAGAAGTAAGCAATTATCTTGCTTGGTAAAATAGGATCTACATCTATTTTCTTGAGTCTATGTGCATAATTGCATTTAACCACTTCATTGCTAATGCCCATTTTAAACACCATATTTCAAATGAACAAAATAGCATATTGTAAGCAAACAGGAAAAAAACAACAGACATCCTTGAGCACTGCAGTGACACTAATTCTGTTTGATTCATTGCCCTGAACAAAGAGCTGTCAGTTCTTGGTAGAAGTTTGACCAAATGTTCTGCACTGTAGACATGAAGAGATACCTTATGTCACTCTGCAAAAGACATGTTGTCTTGTAGAAAATATTTAATGTTTAGAATCTGAGCAACAAGGAGAATCTCAAAACGATCCTGCATTTCACTGGTTAGGTAATCAGCCAGAGATGGGGCTCTTGGATTACAACCTCGGTCATGTTGCATATTCACTGAACCCAGCCAAATGATAGGAGGAAACCTGATATCTAAAGACAAGGGTTACGGTGTCATGTCTGTGTTTTAAGGAACATAACCTAGGACTTCTATGGCATGGTAATATACAACTTTTTTTCTAAAATTGTTAAAGATTTTCTTAGTCCATTCCACAACCTAGATAGATAGATTTCTTGTCCAGCAACCCTATTCATAAATTTAAGAAAATCCATGCTAAAATCATTCAGGTCAATAACTCTAGCTACTAGTACTAGAGTGCAGTGATAAAGCCCTTAATGGTTGGGACCAATTTTATAATTTCCAGCCCTTGTTTATCTGCACTGGTTTATGCACTTTTGCTATTTCAGAAATATTAGTTTCTGATTAAAAAATAATTTTCATACTTGAAAATGATCCCCCTTCCCTCTTCAATGCAGCCATGGTGTTTTTTTTTAGTTTAGTGTTTGTTTTTTTCTTCCTTATTTTTATCTTCTCTGTCCCAGATTTTTCTTGCCTCAGTTTGAAACATAGTTGCTTTGTTCCATTGATTACTTTGTTAAATAATTTCTGTGCTGGTTGCAGCTTGAATTAACTGTTTTTCGAAGACAGGTGACTTCAACAGTTTTTGCCGTGATTGTCTTTTATTGTTATCTTAACATGTCATCATCTCTTCGGGAAATGGCTTACTTGCTGTTTTTATGTCTTCTTGGATGCATCCCAGGCATGCATGAGTGTATCATTTCTACATGGTTTTGCTTCATTCTTCTGACTAGTTATGAAAGAGTCCACTTTTTACATAATACTGTTTCCTGCTCTGCTTCTACCTGGAGCTCTTGTTCTGGAAGTTGTAATCTCTCTCCCTGTGTTATTGTGTTACTGAATGTTGAGACCTGATCCTAAACAACTCTAGTATGAATAAACTGCCAGACAATGCTATTCCTGTCAGTTCCTAATTTCATCAAGTAAACAAAACAAAAAAGCAAATATTCACATAAAAATCTTCCCCAAGCCCCACCTACATGAGAAGAAGGTGAAAAAATATTGAATTTCTAGGCAAAACACAAATGAAACGAAGTGGGACAACTTCCACAATGTCCCACAGAGATAATCTGTCTTTAAACTGTATAAACATTCTGCATGCTATGTTGAGAACTCAGCATCCAAGCACTTTGTGCTTATTATTATTATTATTATTATTTTAGGAAATCTGGGGTAGAAATTCTGTTGTGCTGTTTTCTTCATATTATCAAGCAACTGGCTTGTTTTAGGTATGTTTTCTAAAATGAGATGTATCCTACCCAAGATGCCTTTAACTATGTTGGCTAAATCTCTTCGATCTTTAAAGGAAGTCTGGACTTAGTCAAATACATCGTGTTTTCTTTGCCTGATTCTGAAAGACCTATACACTACCATAAAACTTGGAGGATGGGAGGAAGGAGTGGAAGGAATCTTACATAGCCTCAATGATCTTTGTTTTAATTCACAATGTGTGAAAAACTTTCTATTGACTCGTTTGGCTTCTGGTTTTTTTTCTTAAGCAATGTATGTTCTTACTCTAAAAGGAAAAGGAAAAAGAGAAAAATTGAGTCTGGGAAAATATACTTGTCTATTTCCAGGTCTACTTTGTCTGTCAATACATTTGTAGTTTTTGTTGTTGTCATTTTGGGTTTGGTTTTGTTTCATTTTGTTTTGTTTGTTCGTGAGATCTCAGGAATAATAGTTGAAAGAATAAACCTGTGTTCAGTTGAACTTAATGAGCATCCTATCTTTTAAAACGATCTATTCCTTGTCTCATTTTAGTGTCTCAGGAAAACATAGAAAAAGTAGGCATATGCATGTACACACAAACAAAGGAGTTTTTTTGTGGTTGCCTGCTTGCTGAAAAGGGATGGGAGCCATTTCATAAGGATTTAACAGCTGAAATACTTGGGACAATATTTCTTCTCAAAACCATTCAAATTTGTCATTGTCAACATGTAAATGGACTGGGAGAAGAATGAGATTCAGCAGCTTTGTTCTAAATGTATCATACCTGAGGAGCTGTTTATCTGTGTTAAGAACTGACTCTGCATTTCACAGCAGTCAGCAAAGGTTTTTATGTGTAGAGTATCTACATCACTTCAGAATTAGGTTCCTTGCAGCCCCATTATTCAGTTTGATGTCTTCTAAGATTTCTTTGTATGGTGGGAAAAGGTAGGTAATGTTTTAAAATAATGGTTGTTTGTTATCATTTGCAACAGAATGCTTTTGTTGATTTGAGAGTTTTAATCAAAAATCTTGAAGGACTCTTATAAAAATCTACATATTAAAAATTCATGTTGATATCTTAAAGAATTTTCCTAAAAAATAAATTTAGATAGTATTTTGGGGAATCAAAATGAGAGTTCTGATTTTAATTAAGATCTGTTCTGAATTTTGAACTGTGTTCAGGATGCGCTTCAAAAAGTATGGTAGGTTATATACTTTTTAGAATATGTCACAGCTCCTTCTGACAGTGGCGTGATTCCTACTTTTTATGTGCTTTCTAAGCCTCCTTTGCCTCTCAACCTTCTTGATGCAGGTCTTCATATTGCAGGTACAATTTTGATCTTTGTTTCTGATTCATTCTTAAAAGCACCCTAAACCAACTAAATGATCCTTAATGGGCCATTCAGCCTAAGCAGTCAAAATTAGCTCAATTTTATTGTACCTATATTGTTTCTTCTGCAGTGCTAACTACAGTGCATAACTCTTAACATTTGTCTATAGAAGCTTTCAGGCTCTTAACCAAGTCTGGGAATAGGAGTGTCATCTCACCTAACACAGACCTTCAGCAACCAGCTTTCAGGACCAAACCCATATGTCATCCATCAGTGATACTAGAAGGTACTGTGACCTCTAAGTCATTTTCTGTCTTAACAGTTGAGGTAGGAAAGTCTGTTTTACATGTAGGAAAATGAGATTCACAAATATGAATTCCTAGGTCCTCAAAGGCATTTAGACTCCTAAGCCCCCTAGCAAATCTGTCTGCTGGTGAGTAATCTAAAATTGACGGAAAAATCCAGGAAAGAACTGTTTCTTTTGTCCTGAGAACACTGAGGCCCTCTTCCTGCTTAGGACCTCCTAAAAGAAAAAAATAATGTGAAGGACTCAACAATGTCCTTCTCAGAGTAATATTCCAAATTTTTCTCTGTAAGTCTTGAAATATGTTGGTTAATATTTTGGTGGTAGTCAAGTTCCAAAACTGAATACCTACTTGAGGCACACAGCCAAGAGTTTTAAAACACTAATCACACACTACCAGCTGCAGGCAATCGTACAGGTTTCCCCATCTCTCTGAAAATGATAACCACAGTGTGTTTTAATGTGAGTCTATTTCTGTCTGTAGAGATATACGGAAATGGTTTAAGAAAATATTTTTTTCCATAAGAATTTTTTGCGTTGTTGGTCAGTAAAGTTTTTCATGTTATTATCTTTTCTGTTCAGAAAGAAAGAACACAGCAGATAGAATGCTTTGAATAAGTTATTACTTCACGTTTATTAAAAGGTCGGTGACTGGACAGAGTATTTGTATAGTGAGAAATCCAAATGCCTATTGGACTGGTGTAAGATTGTGCGATTGGGTATGCTACCTTCAATTCTTTTTTCTTTTCTTTTCTTTTTTTTCACTAATGGGAAGAGGAAAAGAAGGGTGAGGAGACAGGAAACAGCTAGAGGAAAAAGCAGGAGATTGATCAGTGGTAAATAAAATAGCTATTACAAAAAATCACCACTTCTGAGTCAAGAGAATGAGTTAGCGATCATACTTGTCAGAATCACAGTTGAGAGATTTTTTTTTTTCTTTTCAATAAAGCATCTTTACATGAGCATACCCTACAAGACCTACGACAGCAAGTTTGCCCAGAAGTGCTCTAATTAACTATACCAAATGGTCTACTATGCTGTCAAGTTAATGCCTTCTATCTGGCTGTTTACTGGCCATCATGTATCATTGTTTGGCGAACGACAGCAGTCAGGTTATTAAAGGTGTAGATATTAAATTAACAACAGTGGTAAACATTGTAGCTGTACTTTACATCTCAGCAGAGCCAATGAAGTGGATGACACTGAATCCATGTTGATACGCTGCAATGACAGATGGGCATCATTTAACACAATACATCAGTGGGCAACCCACATACCACAGCTGTCCTCCACTAAATGAATTAGATCAGGGTAATTAATCTAAGGCAGAAAGTATTACTAACATGGCTTCTAAGTGGAACTGGAAATGAGTAAAATATCCTGTTAAATAGAGAAGGAACAACAACAACAGAAAAAAGTAAAAATAAGGGATTAGTGCGTAGGGCTTATGAGTCTAGAAAATGACTGTCAAGTATTTTAATATCACACACAAAAGACAATGCCTATCTCCTTGTGTGGTGGAATGCGTAAAGAATACTCCATTGTTATCCAGTATTTTATCATAATCTCTTTTGTCATCATGTATAACAAGCGAGGCAATAACAACAAGGGTAAGGGATCATGACTAAGATGTTACATTTTACACAATATTCTAATTTTAAAAAATCACTTTTATTAGTTATATGAACTATTGATGGAATTATTCTTTCTTTTTTATGGATCTTCTGCTGAATTTGATTGAGATATTAAACTCCTGTGGCATTTATCTGAATGATTTTTTTCTGTATTTGGTCAGGTAGATAGCTGCAGATTAAATATACGTAATTCCTTTTGCTTCACATAGAATTTGTAGTGTTTCTATATAATTCTTACATACATTCTTTTCCCCTACCATCTCTACCCTACCCCCTCATATTAGGTGGAAAAAGATCACAAATAAGATTTAAAACAAAAGAGTTTGTGTCGTTACCATATCAGTTTGTGGCAAAAATATTGCAATACTCTTTGTTGTACACTGATATCAACACTGCAACATGTTCAATGATTAGAAATAAATCAGTGTTGTGATGTGTGCACCTGAGATTACAAGCAGTTTAAATACCAAAGGCTTAAAGCTAGTGCCTATCAATTCATTCCTAAATGTAGTCAAGTTAAAGAGTAGACAGGGAAGAGCAAAAAAGAATGGTGGCACTTAAAACCTCATTGTTAGTTTTGCACATCCTGTATTAATTCTGTTCCACTTCATTTGGTATATGACACCTACAATGGAAAATTTCCCTAAAGAACATCTCTGAAAATGGCAAGCATTGATCAAGTATCGTGTACTCTCCTGACTCTGTCAGCTCATTTGCATCTTCCTCCTTATTCTTTTTGCCTTGCCTAAGACAGTTTATTTTCTTCATACTGTCTGGTATGATGCTATGTTTTGTCTTTAGGAGAAAAACAATGTTGATAATGCACCAATGTTTCAGTTGTTGCTGTGAAGTGCTGTACAGAGCCAAGGATGTTTCAGTTCTTCAGCTTCTTGTACTGTTCCATCAATTGGGCTGCGAGGGCACAGGGAGCTGGGAGGGGGAAGCTGATCTAATTGGCCAAAGGGATATTCCATAACATATGACATCTTGTGAAAAAACTACAAAACTGTGGGGAGTTGGCCAAAGGGGCAGCTGCTGCTTGGGGACTGGCTGAGTGTTGGTCAGTGGATGGTGAGCAATTGTTTTGTGCATGACTTCTTTTGTAAAAAGTGATATGTGAAGGGATATATAAAATGTATATCTTATGATCATTACTGATATTTCTCTGTTCCTTTCCTGTCTTAGTAAATAGTTTTTATCTCAATCAATGAGTTCTACCTTTTTTTTTTTTTTTTTTTTTTTTTCCTGGGATTATTTCCCCCATCCCACTGGGAAGGGGCTGTGTGGGTCTTAGCTGCCTGGTGGGCTAAGCTGCAAGAGACAGCTATCATCCTTTTAAACTCTTCCTTCTCTCGATGTAAAGACTGAGGTTTACTACTATCTTTAAACTGTGGGAGAAAAGAGAGATGGGTAAAAATAATTATTTTGGGAATAGGTATTATAGTAGTGATTATATCAGTCTGGTGTAATGAAAACATATGGTGGTGCGAACCTACAGGCAATTCCTGAAAAATATTGATTTTTGTTGTAGTAAAGCTCAAAAACAAGCCACAGCATGCGTGGAAATTCTTTAGTGTACTTTAAAGTATTGTGAGACTGTGCTCCCTGCTGCTACCAACTTTCTCTTTTAGCCTGGACATTATGCCCGAGGATTTGCACAGGACTGATAACAATGTCTTGCTAAATACTATGACCATGTAGTATCATCTTACCCCATAAATAGCGAGAAGCCCAAAAGCCAACAGCTCTAATCCTCATAAAAAGATTGCATGTGATCTCCCCAATTCCTTCTAAATAATGTGAATCTTGAGTGACTATTGTTTTGGAGTGGATTATGTGGAATAATTAGTGGAGGTGACTTAGTGCAATGTACCCATCTTAAGAGAAGGTACAGCACTGAGGAAACCCCCAGGTTGTGATGTGGTGAATATGCCTATAGTTTGTTCTCTGACAGTCCCCTAAGAAATGTAAGGCTTTCAAACTTTGCATTGTTAGTAACACCAGAGGAGCTCGGTTTACTGACTCTAAGATATCCAGCACAGAGAGTGGAGCAGAGTGTAAACACCATGGCTGGGCTCTGTGATAACACTGGAAGGATGGGAACTGAAAAACTGCATAGTTGTAACTGTGAGTCAGCAGCTTTTCATTTTTCCATCACACCAATAAGAAAAGATATGTTTGACTAGAGTCACTCAGGGTCCACCTGAAATTAAGAAAATAATGCAAAAATGGCTTAAGAGAGAAGGAATTTGAGGGAAGACACCACTGCAGACAAGTTGAGAGGACGCCACTGGCTTCTGGGATCAGTCAACAGGCTGACCCTCTTTCTCCCTCATAAGGACACCTATTGGGTAAGATTCACACACTTGGTTATAATGAGTGCTTCCTTGCAAAACTTTGAACTCTCTATAGTTATTCCATAATTTAACATTTGTGGTCAACTGAATTATTCATATCCTTGCTATTCATATGTGCTGTATAGACAGTGTATTTATCACTGGCAATTCAAAGGAACCTGTGATCTGTTTCCTCAATAAAAAATATTATTTATCAAGTTAGCCTTGAGAATTCTCATTGGTCACAGCAAAACTCTTTTAAGGGTAGCTATATGAGCCCACTTGAATGTGATAAAATCTGTAGTGTCAAATTGGGTATTTTCCCTTTATCACAACAAGAACATGTGAATGACTAAATACATTGTTATGGTTGTTTTGAAATACTGTCCATTATGAAATAAACTTTCTGTGAATATGGCAAAAGGTCTTTTTGTTAGCCTCTTCACGCTGTTAAATCAGAACTGTTTACAGAAAGATTATATGGCCTATAGTTGGAAATCCTAGCAGAAGATACCTTAGATTGAACTTATTATCAAATGTGTAAATAATTTAAGAGAGAAAAATGACAGGCCCTCTGTTATTTTTAGTTAAAAACTTTACTTTTTCTACTTTTATATTACATTTTTTTGTAAGGAGTCCAAGTCGCCAATACTCTGACTTCCTAACTCTTTCCTGCTTTTGTTATTGCATCTTCTTCTCCATATTCCTTGAAACATATTTTACTCTTTTCTGTATAGTTTTATGCTGGTGGATTTTATTTTGCTCAGGTAATCACAGCATGCCTTTCCTGACTAAAAGTTAATTCCTAGTTTGATGTCTTCAGGTTTTATTTCTCTTCTGATTTCCACCAGATGGCTGGCAAAATAGCATTGATTGAATCAAATGATATCTACAGTTTTATAAAGCATTAGACCTTATCCCTATGCAGTACACAAATGTTTTCAACACATTCACATATGGATTCTATATGAGAATGATAACAGTTTTTTTCTTGTAGTCTTTCTGTTATCGACATCACATTTTTAATAACTTGAGCCTATGTGTGTGCCCAAAGAGGTAGTGGATGCCTTGTCCCTGGAGGTGTTCAAGGCTAGGTTGGATGGGGGCCTGGTCTAGCATTAGATATGGAGGTTGGTGGCCCTGCCTGCAGCAGGGGATTTGGAGCTTGATGATCCTTGAGGTCTCTTCCAACCCAAGCCATTCTATGATTCTATGATTCTATGATGTAAAATTTAAATAAGAGATCAGAATTCATACACACAAAGGGTTTTAGATATAGTCATTTTTATGACTCTCCACATATCCTAAGTATCTACTGCAGTATGCATTAAATGTATAGAGTATGCCTTCTGAGAGATGTCTTCATTTTTTCTCTATTACATATACTCTGACTTGCAGAAACCCTTATGCCTATGCAAGGCATATAATTTCCCTTAAGCTTCTGCCAGCAAAGGGATGAGAAGCATGCATAGGTTCCACTATTGTAAGAAATGCTGCTTTCAGGGAATTGAATGGAGACAATAAATGCACTCTGTGTAGACAATCAAAAAACCTAATTAGCCACAACTTTAATTTCTTCTGATTTGAACCGAAGTTGAATGAGTAGCTTTGATGTAAAAGGCTACATATGTCACATTACTATATCTTGTCTGACTCTGTTTCTACAAGACACTTTTTGCAAACTTTTGAAAATTAGCATCCCTAATAAAATATAAACAGCTACTCTGAAGAAAGAAACATGCATAAATTAAGTTAGAAAAATAAGTGATGATTTATGAAGGTGTCAGGTGTCACATAGTGATGGATGAACCACAAAGATGTAATGGTTCAGCTCATATACTCATTGAAATGTTGCATCTTTATCAGCAATATATTCTTATTGTCTTCTTCTGAAAATAGTCTGAAACAATTACCACTTTGCATGCTCCTCAGTCTCACAGAACCCAAACTCACCGATGCAAATTGCTTCTTAGAAGTTGTCTGACATGTCTAGTGACAGAGGTTTTATAATTCTACAGAAATGAGGAATATGGTGACAGTTGTATGAACTTTTCGATGTTCATTAATTATTCAGCAAAAAGGACCCATCATCACTGTAGTCTTCCCGTGCTTTTACAACACAATAAATAATAATGAATAGAATAGTGAATTGTTATGAATATTAAAATGAATGCTTCTCCTAATGTAATCTGTAGCTTCTTTTTTTTCTAACACAGTTACAGTGCTCAGACCACAAGTGCTAGAGAAGACAAGGATGTGCCATTTGGGGACAGAAGAAAGGCTGTATACAGACAAAATAATACAGTATGTAATTTTCCCACTTTTCCAAGAAATAATGATACTGTGCTGATAAAAAGCAGCTATATAGAAAATCTAAGCATTGAGTTCTCCTATGTGACTACAAAACCACTTCATCCAAGAAAAAAGCAACTTTTTCAAAAGATTCATCAGTCCCATGGGGGATTACCACAAAAGATAGAGAGCATCATTCTTCACTAGCATATAATTCTACAGATAGTGTGCTGAATCACCGAACCCAAAAAAGTAGAAATATGATAAGTGATTTATTTATTTATTTATTTATTTTTGTGATGGGAGAATTGATCCATGGGGAAGTGAAGAAGTAATCAGAATATGATCGCATGAGGTGTCACAATCACACATGATAACGTCTCACAACTACTGACTTCAAAGAAGGAAAAATGATTTTAAGTGGCATTGCTAAACTGCCAGTGCAATCTATCAAGCTTTTGGGAATGCACTTTAACTTTTATACTTTGTCTTCTTCATCTTCTTCACTATTACTATTTCTTTTACATCATGTTCTCCTTATGGAATTAGAGATGATTTTTGAGCCTATGGTTCCATGAGAAAAATAATTTTTAATGTTATAATAACAAAGATTCTCATGATGAATAATATCCAGTCTGTATTTTGGAGACACATTGTTTGCCAACATTTTTAAAAATGCTAAGAAGAACAAAGATACATTTTCATTAAATGTAATTGCAAACTTTTAAGTTCAATTAACTATGGGGAAACGCTGAGAATTAGTTTTTTAAGATATTACAGTACAATGTAATGTACTGTGTACATTGTAACAATGTAAATTCTTGCTTTTCGGTTTCCATTTTCAGTGTGTGTTATCTGACATACTATTTCAGGCTTCTAAAATAGCTCCCTATACATGCATAATTTCTAGAAATGCCTGCTTTGATAAAACATAGAAAGGGGAACCAAACCAAATCACTGATGCTATTTCAGAAGTTTTACAGAACTTAAGTTTCAAGGGCTGCCTCTTATTGAATCTGTATATTATTTCTGGACAAGTAGTCCAATAATAGCACCCCATGTAAAGCTTATGTTAAATCTCTAGTTATAACTAAACAATATTTTCCCTGGCTTCCAGGCAACAGTGAAGATAATAAAGGGGATTTATTTGGCCCTAAATGTCTTCTTAGAAGATGTCAGGTTAAGTGGTCATAACCATTTTCTTTTTCTGACCCAGTCTGATGAGGATAATTAATGTCAGCATTACCTCCCAGAAGTCTTTGCAATCTTAACAACTTTAAGTATGGTAATGCTGCTGCAAGGCAAGTGCAGAGGCATGACCTTTTTTGTCCTTTCCCTTTCCTTATGTACAAGTGTAGAGTTGGTTTCAATAAATCTGTGTGATATATTTTATCATCCTTGACAAAAGAACTGGCAAAGTGGGAGTTTCCCTGAAGGAGAATATTTAATTCCTATTGCAGATGCATGTGCTTTTATTCTGGGAGGTCTGGTCCACACATTTTAGTCCCTGTGGAGAGTAATCTATTTTATTATACGGGGTGTGAATAAAGCTCACCTAATTTTCTGGTGCAGTGCATTCTTCCTGTTTCTATGACTGTCCAGACTAAAAGGCTGCCTGCTGGGCTAGTTCAGCTCTGGTGTACTGAAGCTTGAGGAGAGAAGCATGTTGGAAAACAAGACATAAAAATAATTAAAAAAAAAAAAAAAAAGAGGTCAGGAAAGTTGAATAAACTGATCAGAATCAAGTACTTCAGTCACCAATGGAAGTAACCCCATATTTATTCCAGTCAGAAAAAAAGCCCATAACTCACTGTTTTTGTCTGTCAGTAATTACGAGGCTTTTTCTTCGTATAACCTATAATACTGTGCATCTCAGATAACTCTTCAGTATCAAGTAAAGAAATAAACCACATGTCCACAGAACAGAAATACAAGGACATTCACTGGACTGAAACTCTTACATTTTCAAGACAAAACCTAGCATTAATTTGATGCCAATCTGTATGTTATTGCAGGGCTTTCCATTGTCTTCCATGGGGTTTGAATCAGGACCCTGAAAAGCGACTTCTTTCTTAAGAAAGAATTTTCTCAGTCTTTTTCCTCTTTTCTTCCCCATTCTGTCTCTATTTTCTTTAAAAAATTATCCTCTCACTATTTTTCATCTGTGTTCTTACTGTTCAATTGCCATCTAAAACTGGTATTAGAATACAGAGTTGACAGAAATGTTTCATTGATTGAAGTATAACTGATGCATGTATTTGTTCTCTTACTTGCAATATTGTTATAGAACTGGTTCTGTACATTTCATCAGAAACAATTCAGCAAGAAAATTTAACTGAAGTGAAACCAGAGCATGTATCTCTTGAAGTTCTTAAAACCAAAA
The DNA here is from genome assembly GCA_016647715.1 of Pavo muticus. Classification (NCBI taxonomy): domain Eukaryota; kingdom Metazoa; phylum Chordata; class Aves; order Galliformes; family Phasianidae; genus Pavo; species Pavo muticus. The sequence goes on from JACDJE010000105.1 coordinate 888,115, forward strand.
ATAAGGACAGTAGAAGAGAATCAAACATCATAATTTATGTCAAAAGTGAAATATACTGCTGAAAAGACCCTTAACATAATTCGGAAGGCTAACAACACGATTCTCAGCTGTTATAAAGTTACCCCAAGAAACTGGCTGTAATTTCTCTTCTCAGATTCCCTACATTGCTGAAACCACAATGGTCTTAAATTTTCTGCAGTTAATCTTATTATTCTACAACAAGAATATTTTAACAATACAGTGCTATTTTCCATTCAGATTTGAATACTACAAAGTGACAACATGAGCCACAAAGCAGCTGAGTTCCTGAGGTGCAAATCTATTGTAAACTTTTTCATAATTGCTTTTGATTTATATTATTGCAAAAGAAGAAAAATAGCCTCAGTGTTTATTTCCATAAGCTGAGATGTTCAGACAATGTGCAAAAGATTAATAAAAGACTGTCAGATTGAGCTGATTATAAATTTAGAAAACATTTATGTAAAAAATTAACAGAATTCCACATTCATAGTGTGATCTTGCCCTTCAAAACAGTACACTTCAGATATCTCTTTTTCAGACAACAGCTTACATTGCTTTCAAATAAGTCACTAGGTTCAAATAAGAATTTCACTGTGTTAATGCTACATAAAAAATGTGGAAGTCCATCAACACAGTTAAATAACTTAATCTAAAATTCTAAAGTAAAATAAAAAAAAAAACCAACAACACAGACAAGGAAAAGAAAAAGAAAAAAAGCAATCTCTCATCCCAACAGTTGCCTAGGAATGAAGTGAGATATATTGCCTCAGCTAAGTGAATGGATCATGTTATACATGACAAATTATTTTTTTAGCTTGACCATAAAATACGCCTCATACAACCTTATGTGACCTTTTCTAATTTTTCTACAGTGATTTACACTTTCAGTTTAAGGGATAAAATTTTGCCCCCATAGGTATCAATGAGAATTTTGCAATGAGTAAATGAATAATTGAGATTCTAGTTGGTGTTTTATGCCCTGTTATACCATTGGTCCATGCCCTCTGATCCGCGTGAGCAATTCTCTTCGAAGATAATTAAATTAAGCTGATGAGAGTCTATTCGCTTCTATTCATTGGTTCTCAGACTGAAATCATCAGAGTACAAGACCACCTGGCAGAAATACAGGCACAGCCATCTATAGCTCTGACTGCAGGTATTTCCATACACAGTGGAATGAAGACTCATACTGACTGTCTTTTTGAGCTGTGGATGACAAGGCAGTTGGAGTTTCTAAATGCATAAGGAAGCGGCTGGAGCAGAGGTGGTATAGTAGGCTGGCTATACCAGATCACCCAAGAACTGCTCCAGTCCACTCCCAGTGAGGGACTGTAAGCTTGCTGGTGAACTGATGCTGTTTATCCACCTACAAACTATGCCAAGAGCTCTCTATTCTCTCAGCTATGTGGAGTACATCTTTTAGGCAGTCAATCATTTAAAGACTTTGATGAGTGCCTTACAGGGAAAGTTGTCCACCCCCTTGTATTAAATGACACTGCTAGCATCTCCTTCAAATGTCTTTTACTTATTCTTCAGGGGAGAATTGTGTGCAGTAAAGCATTCAGCCATGCTAGGTATTTGGCATTGTTTTCAGATGCACACACTGTTATTTTTTTATGTTAGATTTGGCAAGGTTGAAGAAGTGTATGTTGACCTGGTCATTTCCTTGCAGACAACACAAGAGAAGTATTTTTTTCAGGAAACAATTACACAAGGAAAGGTCAATGGCTTTTCTGACCTATCCTGGTAGGGCACTTCATTCATACTGATAACGGGAAGAAAGCTATGCAGTATTTGTGAGGTGGCAGGACTTGAATCATTGGTGAAGATGTGGTGTGATGTGATAAGAGAGTGGATGAAACTGATTCAAAGGAAAAATAATCAAAACAGACTTTCAAACAGGGCTCTTAACAGTGTTATTCCTGTATTCCCTTTTATAATTAACATCTAGTTTTTATCTGACTTCTTTCTGAAGTCTAAATAAATGCTCCTGTTGTGTGGCTTCTGGCTTATATCTTACAGAAGACACAGGTTCTAGTTCATCATTAAAAACAATCCTAGTTTTACGAGCCTTATAAAGAATACGGCTGCCCATGGCTATAATTGAGTTACTGTTTTTTATCTCACTACAGTCTGTTGAATGTCGCTCTAGCTATAAAACAAGCAATTTTACAAAGACCCTGCGGCGAACAGTGCAAGACTTCTGGCTTTCTGGTTATTTAGTTCTCTGTTTTCGCTGCTTTTTTCCAGAGGTATCAGATGCAAATTAAGTTTCTAGTTTCTCTTATCTCTTTGTTCCTTCCAAAGCTGAGATTGATAGCTTTATGGAGATCAAAGTCAACTTTCAAATGTATCCCAAATTGATAATCTCCAGACTATCATACACCTTGTACTCAGAACAAAAAACTAAAATCCATAATGACATGAGCATGGTAAATGTGGTTCTTCTGTTAGACTAAGTAAAAGTAGAGTATACATGTTTTTTAGACTTCAAAGGCCTGTCCTTTCAGTTGGGTATCTTTAAGGTCTCAAAGGCACCGTGCACTCCTTTTTGTATAAGACTAATAAAAGACTTTGCAGCAACAACTTGAGAGGATCTTTTTCTGCTAACATTGCAGTTTCAAAGATAAATGGACAAAACATCTTAAGAAACGAAAAGCATAGGCATTTCCAGGCTACTTAATGTAAACATAGAAGTGTTATGTTCATCAAAGCTAGTTTGTATTTCATACCTGACTGTATAAACTGTGCCATGTTTAGATATGCTATCTGAACAAAGAGACTAAAATGAGGGATCCTTGTAGTCTTTTTCTATGCCAAGAATAATGAAGGGGAAATATGTACGTCTCCAATAGAGTGCACTGTTTGGAGGTCTAATCCAAAAGCAGTTTCCATTGACAATAATGAACAATGACAATATTTCCTGATGTTGATACTTTGGACAGAGCTGCCTGGTGCAGATGAGATGAAACTTGGGGCCCACAGTAAGCTGCATAAACAGGGGCATGTCAAAACCATTGGTGCAGATAATGCACATCCACACTCTGTCTCTGCAGAGCAGCTCTGGTGTTGGCAGGACAGCTGGCAGGAAGCCACCTTACTTGCAGGCTGGCAGCCAGCGGCTCCACTCTGTGACTCTGTGAGTAGACAGCAGGAATTGATTTCGTGCTTAGGGGGAGGTTTTAGTGTGCATTTTATGTGGAAAAAGTGTTGGGAAGAGCTGCATCCTCCCTGCCAGATACACCTCTGATTTTTCTCTTTCACTCAACATTATTTTGGAGAGCTAGGAGAAAGCTGTTTGGGGAAGAAATGAATGCTTTGATCCTTACAGCTGTTCTTCCATCCTTGTGCAAAACACAAGGATATCTGTGTGCATGTGCATGTGAGAGGAGGAAAATAATCCTATTCAGCATGAATAAATACTTCTGTGGTTTGTCCAGAAAAGTATTTACATGGGATAGCATGTAGTAATCTGTTAATGGGCTAAGGAATATTTTCTTACCGAAAATTCACCATCCTGGTGCAGTACTGAGTGATAATGTAATCCTGTATATGCTTAGAAAATATATATTTTGTTTTTCCCTGTGTTGGAAGCATCTGTGTGTTTCCCTTGTGGGAAGTCTACTGTGATGCAACAGAGCTGAATACAGGTGTATCCATGACAGCCTGAAATGAAAAATGTCACTTGGAGAAATTAGTAAATATGCTTTACCTTTAGAATATCACTGGGCTTTAAAGAAAAGTTTAAAGATGAAAAGTGAATAATTTTCTGTCCACAAGTGCATTTAATTAACAGAAGAGTGGAAGGAAGGAGAAAAACATACAGGAAAATACAGTATAAAGAGTCATTTTCTCACTCTCCACTGTCTTGACAAGGATAAAAGTCTGCTCTGTGTGCAGTCCTGTAGTCTGAGCCACTCCTTTCACATCTTAGAGGTCTATAGAACCAAAGGGGATGAATAAAGTGGGGAGCTGAACTCTCATCTTTTTGTTCCAGATCTGCTGACATCTGACAGCAGCTACACAGGTGGGAAGAAGGGAACGTATCTTGGACCTTGCCAAAATGGCTCTAAACATCATCAGTGGGTTTGCTCTGCTGATTCCATCTGTCTGTGCCTCAGTTCACACAGAAGATATTTTTAAGCCACCTGCTGTTGATACAGTAGTTTCTTTCTTGGCTGGCTGGCATTCAGAGTCACAAGATCAAAGTATTGATCAGAATTTAGTGGAAAGTTTAGTATTATCCCTACACGTCAACTTGCTTATCTAGATTCCTGTTATACTAACCTCTGATAGGCTGGAACATTTTCTGAAGCATTTACTTTTAATCATGGTGACAGTACTTTTATAAATATGAATGTTGTCTTTGAACCCACTCTCAGTCAAGACTCAGACCAAGACAGACTAAGGAAGCTTGAACTAAAAAACACTTCGTTCATTCTTTTCTGCTTGTACAAAACAAACAACAACACCACCACTCAGGATGTTGATGCTTTTAAAACAGGATTTATGGAGTGTGTCATCAAATATTGAGTGTTTCCAGTAAAAAGAGGAATAGATCCGGAAAAGCTGTAACTATTCTGTCTCTACTTTAGCAATACCTGTTGTTGAGTAAATTGAGAACTTACTCAGTGCTAGAAAATGGTTGAGAGAAATGAAGAAAGAATGATGAAAAAGACACAGAAATTAACTTTATTTACATTTTTTTTTTAAACCAATAATGCATTTTTAAAAGGATTGGTAAGACCTCAGTGTTGGAGGAAGAGCTTCAAAAACTAATTGTAAAGTTGTAACCCTTCCTTCAAATTTTTCTTATTTGAGGCACCACTAATCATTTAGGTCTATGTTTTGAAATTGATTATTAGGGAAAAAAGGACTTTCACTGCACTAAGATTCTCCATTTCATCAACTGTTTTCCATGTTGAAGAAGTAAATCTGAAATGTCGGTTTGAATAGTAAATATATGATTATAACAATGCAACAGAGAGTTTTCTAAATTTGCACTACTCTTCCTCCAATTGTATTATTCAGAATTTTCTAAATGAAAGCAAATTTCAGGAAAGAATCTGAGTAGCTCCAAGAAAAAAAGGTGCAATAATGGTTCAGTCTCAAAGAGAAAATATCCATAGAGTAAACCTAAATTGTTCAGAAAGTCAAGCAATACTTTGTAAATTCTCTGTTCTTTGTAATACGCACATAAATCTGGGAAGATAAAGATGCTTGAGTATGGATGCATAAGTGTGTAAACTTAGAAAATGTAAAAAATGTAATTATTGTTATTTTAATATTTTAAAAATTAAATTATTTCATTTCTAAGTATTATTATTAATTTAGTTATAAGTTAAGAAATGAGAAAATAAGAATCTTGGGGGATTGATGGCACAAGTATATATGAAAATATAGATATGACATATGACTTTTCAATGAGAGATATTTAATTGCAAAGAGAAAAGAATAAAAATTTCTGAGCACAATTAAATTGAAGACAAAATTTTACTTGGGGACACTTTCTTTGAAAAGATGCTGTTACTTACCCCAAAACTCCCCCTAAGAAGACAAGGCAATTTATACAACGTAACACTGCTTCAACAAGGCAGCTTGCTGTCAGTAACACTTTGAATTTACATCACACATTAGCTTACAGGACTGTCTCTGCTTGTAACCACATGGAAACCAGCCAAGAATTGTTTCTTAGAGGAGTCTTCCTCAGTAGCTTCCAGCTTCTTCCAGCTTTGCTCTGTCACTCAGCTGTGAATCTAGCACCTGGATCTCTGTAAGGACATCCACATAAAACAACGGACTGCTGGTTTAGTGAGAACTACCGGTGTCACAGGCCTGGTCCGCTGCCCTTGTAGTAAGTAACCAACCAACCATTTAACCTGAAGAGATTAGAGAGTATGAGTCATTCAACTTCAGGTCATCTATTCTTCCTGGTCATAATAGGTTATTTATGTCTTTGGATCTCCCCTAGCACTTTGTTAGTACATGAAATTGTTAGATAGCTTACAGTAGCAAGACTCCAGAGAAAATAAACTGCTCCTGTGGTAAGCATTACAGTATAGACATTGCTAATTATTTATTTCCTGCTGTTAAGTAGAAAACAGGCTTGACTGCCCTCACAACAGCTGCAGCATTACAATGTGTGAAACACTGTGAACTTTATGCGCTCACTCTCCCGAAGAGCTCTGGGGGCAATGGGTATTACAAGCAGGTAGACTAGTTGTCAGAAGAGCCTTCTGAAGAGTCCTAGTGCATCAGCAGCAATTAATGCAGGTGGTATTTCAGACAAGGGAGCTAATGAGCTTTAATATGCATGCAGGTGAGGGAGTGCTGAATCAGTAGAGCCATTAATGAACCTATGACAGCCTAATTAGCTACAATTTAAAATCTATGGAATCTAATCAGAAGAGCTGAACACTACTGCAAATCTGTGTATGAATGAGTCTTTCTAAATACTCCAATCTGTTGCTTAGTCACTGATTGATAGTAATTGCTTTTTTTCCTCTATTGTGTATAGGAAAATGCTCAATTATGTTCTGATAGAGGAGGACACAACATTGAAGTTAAATGCCTGAAATGTTTGACTGCTTAAGTTTTAATCAGGAGATGTTTAAAAAAAAATCAAAGTAAAATTAATTTCTAGCTCTGAATATAGATGATTAAAAATACACCACCAACTTTTCATGTATTTGGCTGACAGAGATTATATGCTAGTTAATCAACTCCAAATAGCTTATATGAAATTAAAGATAGAACTAAGCTGAAGTGGCATAAAATACACACATTAATATAAGAACTTCTTTATATAGGAATCTTATTAAACTTCTCAAATAAATGATTCTTAATATGTCTGAAAAAGAATTTTCCTTTAAAAGGAGAACAATAATATCTCCTGAACGCTGTTATTAAAAAATTCAACGGTAATAAGAAACTTACTATGAACTATTACATTTTCTGTTTCCAAAGTCACTGTGGTAAAGAGTATTCAGTACCGCACATAGCAGGGGAGATATACAACACAACTAGAGGGTATGTCCAGTATTTTCAGTGAGATATGAACTATTATAAATTAAGTTTGAAATACCTGAAACAGTGTGACTTTTTCTTCCCTTAACGGCTCAGATCTTAGTATTTTATGCAGATGATATCTATATGAATATTACTTTAGTAGTCAGCTATCAATTTCTTGCATTAGTACAATAGGCAGATATATATTTGATTTATGAGTAGGAAATTACTGAAGAAATGAGGAGGTCTTTTTTTGACTGAATCCACCTAATGCTATATGTAACCACCTATAGTATCCTTAGTAAAAGTTACTGTGCTAAATCCTAGTATTAACATAAATCTACAGGGAGAAAAGGTCCATAGCTAATATTGTAAGTCATAGTGTTCAGTGTCACTGCAAGCATTTTCAAGTAGACACAAAATCTTTGAAGACAGAATATGTGAGCAATAAAAAATAGTTTTGAGAAATCATGGTTGGAATTGCTCTTTATTGAAGCTTGTGTATACAGCGGGTTATCTGAGAAGAAATTAAAAAAAAAAAGAAGGAATTTAAAGACAGTTTACACCATCTCAAAGATTGCTTCTCTCTTCATGTGATGCTATCATAATTCAAATCATCAGGTGGCCTGAAGGTCCTAGCTTTCCTCTCATCCTACAATTCAATTAGGATGTCCAATGTAAAGTATTATTTCTCGGGAGGCATTATCAACTTTGCTGCTGTTTTCTACAATGCCTCTGACTGATTTTCAAGAAAAAATTGTTCATGAAAACTTTGTTAAAGTTCTTAAGTTATCTCCCCATAACTGATGCTAAGCCTCTGTTTCCCAGAATTAGAACTTCACTTCCAGCCCTTACTTGAAAAAGGATCACTTGTTCTCCAAGATGATCTACAAAGAAAAGACTACTGAGACATCTGTAACCTGACAAACTCTTGGAGGCATTCGCAAGCTTCAGGCAAGGTGTGGGCTTTGAATGTGTTTGTGAATTTCTTTTGGATCAGCATGTGTGGGTCACTCTGAAAGTAATGCCTCCTATTCATTTCCATGAAACTACAATGGATACAAAACTCTTGTGCTGTTTGATAAAGCACATTCTTAACTACAAAGCACTATTTTTCAACACAGTCACCACCATTAGCTATGCATTCTCACCAGTGATGAACAAGAGCTGCACATGTGAAAATCTGAACCAGCAGAGGTAACCCACTGTTTCACAGCTGCTATGATGGTGTAATTGCTAAGAAAACATTGCCCATACAGTTTATCAAATTTTTCTGCATGGAGGAATTCAGTTCCACCTGTTTGCTCCATATGCACTTCCATGTCAAATGCCATTTTGTCAGACTGTCCCTCTGCAGTCCTCTGTCACATGGCAACAACATGTAATGGAAAGTTGGCGGGGCCAACACTGATGTTGAGGTCTTTTTCATGCAAATCAGAGATAAACTTGAATTTTGTATGCAGTCAATCCTTAAGAAATTCACTGTATTTATTTCAGCTTTCTCTAAAGTAGTGAAATGTTTTAATTTGATGGACATATATGTTATAATATCTACAACATGAGATCTGTTTCTCTTTTAGTTTCTTTACTCTTTGTATCTATGTATACACACACATATATATTTATATTCATGGAGGTATTTACTTGTATAATGGGACTTTTTCTTACCTGCTATTACAATAATGACACTTAGTAGGTTCAGTTTACAATTATTGATAAGACGGTAAGTTCATTTAAGATCACTTTTCCAGCATAAAAACAGACCAGAGCTCTTTATCACTGTGGTCAAAACTGTCTGGGCCGCATTAAGAATGAGCAGCCAGGGCTTGACTTTTCATGATCCAAATGAGGAAAGGCAGGGAAACCTAGAATTAATGTAAGAGGAAGATGTCCAGGCTACCACATAAGGGTTGCCAGATATTGGAGAAGAAGTGAGTACTACTGGAAGATGTCATGAAGTCTAGCTTTTATGTTTTTACAGCACCAAGAACAGATTTATGTCTGCAGGAAAACAGCAGAAACACTGCATCTCCACTGCTGTTCCATTTCTTAATACAGAGGAGACTCCGGGCAATCTAGATAATGCAGGAATCATCTGGGCTGAAAAACCTATTTCCCACTGGTGGGACAAAAAACTTGGTGAGAAACTTAGAGCTGGAGTATTCATAAAGATGAGGCTCACTTTCTGTGTGCACGAAGCAATGGTCTCTAATATAGATCATAAATGCTTAATTTTCATGTGGTGAAATAGTAGTTCAATCTTTCTTAATTGTAAAAATCAGTAAAGTGTGAGGTATTAGAGTAACATTTATATCCAAGCTTGCAGTCAATGACAAAGCTTAGTTTGTAAGGAAAAGGTTGATTCTGCTGTCACATTTACTGCTGTATATTAGTACCAGTCTCAATGAAGTCAGTAACATAACACAATACAGTAATAGCACAATCAAGTCCTGACATACTCCTATCTGATCATTAGGCAGTCATTAGCTTCTTTAAAAGCAATGCGCTTACATGCAGCATTGAGTACCACACTCATATGCAAGGGCAACTGAAACATACTACACTATTCCCAGTAGAAATCATGACTGAGTAGGAAAAGAAACTTCCAGAGTAGTTCTGTCACTCTTGAAAAGATGCTTATGAGAAATATTATAATCACAGAATCACAGAATCGTAGGGGTTAGAAGGGACCTCCAGAGATCATCAAGTCCAACCCCCCTGCCAAAGCAGGTTCCCTACACCAGGTAGCACAGGTAGGTGTCCAGGTGGATCTTGAATATCTCCAGAAAAGGAGACTCCACAACCTCCCTGGGCAGCCTGTTCCAGTGCTCTGTCCACCCTCACCGTAAAGAAGTTCTTGCACACATTTGTGCAGAACGTCCTATGCTCTAGTTTCTGTCCGTTTCCCCTTGTCCTGTCTCCACACACTGCTGGAAAGAGTCTGGTCTCACCACTTGGCTCCCCACACCCTAGATATTTATAGACCTGGATCAGGTCCCCTCTCAGTCTTCTTTTCTCAAGGCTAAACGGACCCAGTTCACTTAGCCTTTCTTCATAGGGGAGATGCTCCAGGCCCTTCACCATCTTTGTGGCCCTCCGCTGGACTCTTTCCAAGAGATCCCTGTCTTTTTTGTACTGGGGAGCCCAGAACTGGACACAGTACTCCAGATGAGGCCTTACCAGGGCAGAGTAGAGGGGGAGGATCACCTCCCTCGACCTGCTGGCCACGCTCTTTTTAATGCAGCCCAGAATGCCATTGGCCTTTTTGGCCACAAGGGCACACTGCTGGCTCATGGCCAACCTGTCGTCCACCAGGACACCCAGGTCCCTCTCTGCAGAGCTCCTCTCCAGCAGGTCATCCCCCAACCTGTACCGCTGCATGCAATTATTCCTCCCTAGGTGCAAGACTCTACACTTGCTTTTGTTAAACCTCATCTGGTTTCTTACCGCCCAGCTCTCCAGCCTGTCCAGGTCTCGCTGAATGGCAGCACAGCCTTCAGGCGTGTCAGCCAATCCTCCCAACTTCATATCATCAGCAAACTTGCTGAGGGTGGCCACTATCCCCTCATCAAGGTCATTGATGAAGATGTTGAACAAGACTGGACCCAGCACCAACCCCTAAGGAACACCACTAGTTACAGGTTGCCAACCGGACTCTGCACCAATGACGACCCTCTGTGCTCTGCCAGTCAGCCAGTTCTCAACCCACCTCACTGTCCATTCATCTATCCCACACTTTCTCAAGAAGATAAGACAACTTCAGATACCATGTATGTGAAATCAGTTATGAAAGGTGGTGAGATCACTGAAGTTTAAATTTGGTGTAGCAGGGGTCTCTCACATGTTTTTGCTCAAATGCAAGCCAAACATGGTTGTTGAATGGGACAGTACAAAATTATGCATTATGAAGCCTTTGTCTTCACTATGCAGTGCAAGATTTGTAAAATCTTCTAAAAAGGGCTTATTTTACCTTGTTTTAAAATAACTTTATTTATTTATTTTTGCACAGAGGAAATTTTATTTTTATACCATTTCCTGCTGGGGCATAGCTGGATAAATATATTTTAACATGGCTGGGAAACTGTTTTATTTCTGTACATCTCTTGTGATGCATTTTTTAATAAATCATTCTTAAGGTTGCTGTTTCAGTATTTTTGTTTCCTGCAGTGAAGATGAGGGCTTTAATAAACAATTTTTTTGAAGTGGCTATTTTTACATTTTTCTTCTGTATCCTGCTGTTATAGTGATGTAAGCTTGTTACATGTTCATTTGTTTTAAATAGCTGCTGTTCCTTGCTTTATGAGAAATTATTCTCATACATTAGCCTTCATTTTGAGAATTTCCTTCTGTCATCTAAATAAAACTGAAAAGGAAAAGGCAGCAAAATGGACTTCTAAAAAATGTTAACATTGCAAGTCACAGAAATATCTAATCTGAGAACTCAGTTATAGTAACATGTAAACACTCCCTACCAAGATACAGTACTGAGCTGTGTTAATCACTAGTGGATCCAGGCTTATCACATTTTAGGTAATTTGACTAAGTTTAAGCCCACTGTAATTACCTTGGTGAAGTTTACCACAGATAGTACTTACATAGAATTATGAGTATTCACCAGATCAATAGTAAATTTTCTGGATGTGCTAACAGCTATGGGCTTGAATGCAGATTTCTGTCTAGCAAATAATAAATACAATCACAGAGAAATTATTCCTAAGTTTCAGTTCCATTGATAACCTTCTTGTCAATATGATCCAGTATGTAGAAATGTCAGCATATTTTGTGTTGATTTAAAAAGCATTCTGGAAAATGTGACCAATTTAGTATTTCATATTGTAGTGAATGTTGGCACTTTCATCCATAAATAAAAATGAGTTTTAAAAGGTTGAATGATTTGAAATAAAGTTTGATATTACATGTGAGGTTGGCAATCTCTTAATGTCATTGTGTGAACCTGGAGACCTTCCATGAGAGAGCAGATCAGTTAAATCATCTTTATATAGAGTGTGTTGTCTAAGACTACATCTTAGATTTGTAATTAGGTCAACTAATGCAGTTCTACTTTCTGTGTTGTGATTATACAGATTCTCTGAGTATGGATGAAGTTCTGGCGATACTAAGCTGAAGAAAAGCTTCAATGTAGTTAGCATTAATAATTATTTTAGATGTCTAGTCTCACTGCCAGGTACCAAAAGCAGCTTTATTTATGTGACTTCTGATTTACTGTTGAAAAATAGCTTTTGATAGACCATCACTTACCTATTAAAAATGCATGCTCTGTTTTTAGCCCCATATAAATAGATATTCTGTAGTATATAAACCAGTCCTTGATCAGAAGTGGTCATAAATTTCACAGTGATCTGAGCTAACAAGAAGTTTGTTTTCAGGCAGTAACTCTGATAAGAGAAGATTAAGATGGAAAGGAAACTCCTCCACTACTTGCCAGATATTACACTAAATTTGAATCAGAAAACCAGCATCAATACTCTCTATCTCAAGAGTATGCTCTTGCCAGCTAAAATATTCAAAGACTGCAGTTCAATTTATTGACCTATGCACTAGCTTGGCACTGTGTTTTATCTCTCTAAAATATATTTACCTATAGATTAAATCATACAGACCACTGAAGTGGAGACACCTTTTCAAATATTCCTATCTTCATCTGTTCATACTCCACTGCAGTGGAGTTTCAGGATCTTTGTGCAGTGCAGAGAATTGTCAGCTTTCTTTTCAAAAGAGGGTATGTTGTGCTAAAGCCTGATCACAAAACTTTAACAGAATATCTTGCTTAAGGAAGCCAAAGCTTTGCCTTCTACACAGAAAACTCTCTTCATAATTACTACTTTGTATTTGCAAAGAAGTTGAAAAGTTTGTGAAAATGAAGTTTTAGAAGCTTTAGCTTTATTTTCCATTTTAGTTCCTGTCCTCATCACATTAACTACTTAAACTCATTTAATGCTGCATGGTCTGTAGGTAAACAAAAGACATTTGCTGTGTATCTAAGTTCTCCTGTCAACACTAAAAATGCTTAGTAATGAAGTGCATTCTGGCATCAAGTTAATGCAGACAGAAAAGTGGCTTCATTTGCTGCACAAATCCTAAGAAGATTTAAGTCAAATTCTAATTCAAGTTTTGAGCAGTTATTTTCATTACAAACAGTATGAATGTTTTTGCTTCTGAGTCAGTGAAAGAGGAACATTTCTACTGACAATTGAAAAATAGAACAGCTGGAGGGGGAAGAGGAGTGAGAAAGAGATAGTAACAAGGCTGTTCCATCAGAAGATCCACATGTTCAGGAAAAGAAGTGGAAACAAGAATTTTGAAAGTCAAATCATCTGTCAGAAAATTCCCCAAAAGACTAGGCTAAATATTTGTGCAAAGTTATACATACTGCTCAGTATGAATTCTTCCTGATAATTTTTTTCACCTTAAGCTGAAGTGCTGCAATTTCTTCTGTAGGTCTCAGTCCAATACTAATTCCTACCTTTTGGTCTATAAAATGTTTCAGTATTCATTACACCCCTTGGGAAAATGTATGTGTTATACTATGAGTCTACTGGCAAAATCCTACTTATTGTGTTTAGACTGACTCCTTACATTTCTAAGGAAATAAAGTGCCAATCAGAATTAAGGGTTCCACAAATTGTCATATTTCACTAAGATGTCAAAAGCTGGACATATATAGAGCATGAATGCTTGTGCTTTGACTCTAGAGGATGGAAAGAATTTTAATTATTTATTTAAATGGGGGAAAATATGCACTGATTTACTGGGCAAAGCTAAGTGCTTGAATATCACTCTGTTAACTTGTGGTACAAAGGCTGATTGCTGAAAACTGGATATGTATCGAGATGTTTAAAATTTGTTTTGTTTTTATGCATTGTGAGCTACTTGCTTGTTCAGGACAACTTATTTTGATATAGCTTATAACTATTAAGAGCATTTTTTCTAAGCTATTGGAAGATGCATCAAAATACGAAACATTTTATGGATTTACTGAAATACTGAAGCTGTGACTACTACCAGAGATATGATCAAAAGATCAATTTTTTTTTGAAGACTGGGACTATCACTGCAAAGCAAATGAATTTGAGTCACTAATAGTATCAGGCATTACCTTGTACTGCTGCTTTTTTTAATTTTTGTTTCACTTGAATATGAAGATATCCTGTGTGATTGAACTACTGAGTAGAGAAGAGTCAGCATTGCTGTTGCATTTGAAAGAGCTACACTGAAAACTTTATTATGTTCATCTGGAAAGCAAAATCAGTAATTGCAAACAACTTACAGGACAGCTGAATGTAGTTAAATCATTTACTCGTAATACACACTCTATCTTAAAATGCTTTAATATATAAAAGCAGCTGCAGTGCTTTTATCCAACAGCCACTATCTACTAAGGTTGTGGAAACATTCCTTCCTTCCTTCCTTCCTTCCTTCCTTCCTTCCTTCCTTCCTTCCTTCCTTCCTTCCTTCCTTCCTTCCTTCCTTCCTTCCTTCCTTCCTTCGATATTTACTTATGAGAGGACATCTGTTTGCTTGGTAATTCATTGAAACTACTCTGATCATGACCAGTAGTGTAGAGAACTGCATAAAATAATGCAGCCAGTGCTACTGTCATCACCTTACAAATCACTCTAGGAATTGTCTTTGTGAGCTTAAACAAAGGGAATACTAAGTCTGTTGTGTCAGGATAAACATACTGCTATTAATGAATAAGAGAAGTTTGGAGGTACAGATATAATCAGGGATACATAGAAATCTGTACACATCTTGTCACGTGTATGCATCTCTAATTATCTCCTCCTTTCTTTCATCCATTAATAGTAGTATGCTCATTAAGTTTCTGAATGTTATTGGGTTGGAATTTTATTACAAGTCACAAGAACCGGAATACCGACATACCTTTGGCATGGAAAATACTAGGGTGGAAGAAAAATTAGGAAGGCATTTCTTTGAATAGATGTTGACTCTTCTTTCTAGTTCTAATGCTATTTTTTTTTTTCCATATCATGTACTTGTTCCTTCTCTGATGGTTATTTATTTCTGTTTTAAAGTCAAGTCTCCGAGCTCTTCAAAATGCGTGGTTATATAGGAAGCAATCTGCAAGTGGCTTTGATACTTAAAGCCCATAACCTTTGGAGAACCCACATTTACCTTTCAGCCAACAGCGTATTCTAAATTAAAGCAGGCCTAGAATAGCATTAGAAGCTGTAAATTCAATCTCACTGTAGTTAGCCACTCTAATCTTCTTCACTAGTAATTACACCATGGGAAAAAAACTATTTAAATGGAAACTTATGCTATAATTACATTTTTAAAAAACTGATTAAAATATACAAGACAGTTTTCAATTTAAACTTCCAAGATTTAATTCAAAACAACTTCCTACTAACAATTTAGACCTGAAAATGTACAGGCATTAAAGTGAAGTGACTTCCATGCCAGTTGTTATTTTTATTGCTTCTTTATAATAAAGCGGTATTTCTGAAGATTAAATTCTGCCGATCAATGACTGATCATCAGGGCTGGGTAAAAATTTCATAATGAGCAAGTCATTTGAAGAAGTTTGCCTTTTTAGCGAACCACATACCTGCACATTCATATTTCTTAAACTAGATTCTGATATAAAGACATCTAATTTTATCTTACTTTACAAGTTTATCTACATAAACATACCAAAACTTTTACTTTGTACTCTGAATACTAAGTATTTAGTTTTAAATTTTCAGAATTCTCTGCAGTCGTAGCTTATTTTCCTGATCTATGTGCCAGATGTTCCAGAGCCAAAGGGTTCTATGAAGCTGAGAGAGACAAGATGCATATTCCAGGGACCTACAGGTACCATGGGAGTAATTCACAGAGGCAGTCACCAAAAATTTCCAGTTATTCTACCGTTCTAGTTTAATCTCATTTTTTTGGCTGGAACCAGGGAGTAAGTTGGTGATATTTGCCTCAATTACTGCTACTGGCTCACTGCCTTCTGCTCCCTGAGATGGGATGTGGTGGAGATTTTTACGCTCTAGCAATCAATCACAGCTTGGCTGTCCTAACACTTTCAGGCAAATCTTGAATCTAAGTTCATTTCAACCATTCCCGTTTACTAAAAAGAGAGATATAAGAGATCTATAGCAGTGAATGATAGCATTCTTTAATGCTAAGATTTGATATATGGTCTTTAAGAGATACTTTCATTTTGAAAGTGGTGTTATGTAGTCACATTTGTCTCACCTGATGAAAACTCAAATCTTTAGATCCCATAGACAGGAACTTACTTATTTTTACTTACATTTTATGATTAAAAATTGTTTTTGAAAGATGACACACACACAAAAAAAAAGAGGATGATTTACGGCATGAAAATGAGATGGTAAATATGATCAGTATCTACTTTCTGAGAAAGGTGTGTCTGGGTTGAGTAATTTGCCACATTACTGCCATTCTGTAATTTCAAAACATTGATAAGGTGGCAGCATAACTGTGATTTTAATCTTCTTTCACTTTTGTCAGATTACTGACTTCAATGGAGTATTTCGTATATTATACCATTGTGGAAGGAGAATCAACTTGATGTATCTTTTTTTTTCAATCTCATTGCAATGAAATGCAGTAACTGTAGCTAGAATGTTTTGCTACAGTCTATTAGGAAAAATATTTCATATGCAATGAACAAAGAACTGAGGAATGGATATAATCATCAACTGTTCCTAAAAATTACTATTTGTCCAAAAAACTGGAGAAATAAATAATTTATTTTTACAACTTTACATAGCAGAATAATGTATTGAGTACAATGACAGGTCATTTTTTATTTATCTATAATGGTACGGAGTCTCAGGTTAAAAACAAGAATTAAATATAAGTACAATGTAAAATCAAACACTGAGCAGCTGCTCTGTGAAAAGCATAACATGCAATACTATTATCAGTAAAAAAGGTCATAGGCTTGACTCTGTAACATACCAATCTGACCAGACCCATCTGTGTCAAATCCTCCAGGCAAGGATATTCAGTTGTTGAATGGCATTTGTCCAGTCAGCAGTGAAATGGGTACCAGCAAGAGCCAAATAAAGCAACAGGAGATCATTCCTCAGATATTCTGGAGACCTTCTGCCTTAGGGGCTTTCCTTATTTCACCACATGCCTGTCATAACACAGCATGCATGAGTCCATTTGTAAAATAAACACATTCATTGCAAAAAGTACTTGGAATGAAGATGCTATCATTTACTGTGGTAAAGAATCATCAACAACAGAACTGTTCAAGCACAGTTTCAAGGGAATAGGGCTATATATGCTATATGTAAAAATTAATCTTCATGGAGACTTCATTGAAGTTTGTGATAATCAAAATAAGACAAGATTTTATTTAATGACAATACTGAAGTCACAAAAACTTCAAACCTCCCAACTGTACTCCAATTGTACTCTTCAGTATAGATGAATACAGGATGTGGAGATGAATCTGTCTGATGTAATTTGGTACATATATTCTCAAGTAGAATATTCTGTAGTAGAATTTTTTCCAAGAGTGTTAACTGCAGATGAAAACTATTTCTGTTCCTCTCAAACAAGTGTTTAACATATTCACAAAGATGTTAAACACAGGGACTTTTATGCTCACATTCTTAATGCTGAATTAGCGTTTGAGCATATATTTAACTTTTAGCACGCAACAAATGAGTTTTGGTTTAGTTGGGTGATTTAGTAGGCTGATGTATCATTCCTTATTGTGGCCTAAACTTGTTCTTTGTTTCTTTGAAGAAATGTACAAATCTTTCCAAAATAATCTTTGAAACAGAAAACAAAAAACAAAACAAAACAGAAAAAGCTTGGATTTGAACTATGAAAAACAATGGGAAAAGTTAAAAAATAGAAACTACTATTATGGTACAATTAAGATTGGTGATCTGACCTGGAATGACTAGATGTTAAAATATTTCCTTGATAATAAGTAAGTAAAGTAGAAAATAAATAAATAAGAGTTAAATGCACCAAAGTTCAGGTCCATACGTAATATACTTTAATAAAATATGAACGAATTAATACAGTAAAAGGCAAAGTCAACCTAAAACTTTCTAATTATAAATAGGACTTCCATGTCATATTTTGCTATGTAATACTTTATCCATTTAAAAAGTTCAAAGGGATGGTTAACAAAGTTATAGGCAAGAGTTCTTTAGTATACCACAGAGAACCATAGCCATCCCCATCACTACTTTTTAATAATCAAAATATTTTGTATTCAGGGCTGGAGAAAAAGAGTATGATTCTTTTGAAAAAGGGTGTGGTGTGCTATTATACTACAGTGCTTTCCTTACTTATCCAAGAAGCGCTGAAATAAGGCTCAGGAGCAAAATAACTTACTGAAAGTATGGTTGGGAAAACAATTTCTTCAGCTGAAATTTCTCTGTAGATGACTTACCAATATAAAGAGGAAACTTGAAAATCACATTAAAAACAGGGCCAAAAATTAAAATTAATTAACTGACATAAAGAAAATCATTTGAAAGGATATACATCACAACTTTTTATTGTGAAACAGGTGTTGGTTGCTGTGAGTTTATTATGGTATGGAGTAATGAGAATGTTAACTAAATCTTTGTTTCCATTATAACTGAATGCATTGCTTCCAGCATCCTAGCACAATTACTAGTGCATTACTAGTGCAAAAACACATCATCAGTAGGGTAAAACTAACCTGTCTCATGACGGTCTAAACCCAGCTCACATTCCCTATTAGTGGGCGAACAATCCAACGTTTGGTGAATTCTGCTTCACAATGATTGGAAGAGCTGACATCGAAGGATCAAAAAGCGACGTCACTATGAACGCTTGGCCGCCACGAGCCAATTATCCCTGTGGTAACTTTTCTGACATAATAATAGTCCACTCTAGAAAATCTAAAAAAAATCAAATTATTTAAATCATCCACAGAACAGTTTATCTCTTTAAATAGGAACATAATGGTAGAAGTAGTTGATATAACGAAACAAATAAAAATCTGTCAAAGCAACTTATCTGAATGTATTTTCATTTATTGTACTAAGGGATTTGGTTTAGTGGGGAAATATTGGTGGTAGGTGGAAGGTTGGATTGCATGATCTTAGAGGTCTTTTCCAATCTTGGTAATTCTATGATTCTATGATTCAGCAGTACATTATAAACAATGAGCCCTTCAAATGGTTTTTCTTTTGACTTATTTATTTAGCTCTCTTATCTTAGCTGAATATCACAACATACCTACAAGAATGCCAATACCAATATACCTACCTTCCTGTAGTAGTGCCAGCTATGGATTTCCTCCATCCCTCCTACTAAATATAGAAATAGATTGGCCATTGTCCCAGAAAGGGTAGTTTCCCATACTACTTAACTAATATTTGAGTTCATGTAAGGTCTGTAGTCGCTCTTTAGGATGACCATAAAAGCATTAAGTACTGGTAAAGTTTGACACATTCTGCTGAAATTCATATAACTCTTTCAATGGATATAGAAAAGACATTTGAGTGGTTTGAGAAGATATACTTATTTTGAAAGCACAATATGAATATCATATTCCTCGTGCTTCACTGGTAGAAAATACATCAGTTTTCTTGCTTATTTCTTCCTCAATTCATCATAAGTCTCAGTAATTTCTAAGGTTAGAAGAATTGTCATCTAGATTCAGTACAGTCATAGATAAGAGACATCAAAAAGATTTTGGAACAGGTCCAGAGGAGGGCCATAAGGATGATTAGAGGGCTGGAGTACCTCTTCTGTGACGAAACGTAGAGGGAGCTGGAGAAGGCTCACGGGAAACCTGACAGCAGACTTCCAAAATTTACAGGGAGCTTATAAGAAGGAGGAAAGTCAATTTCTGACACAGTATGATAGTGAAAGGACAAGGAGGAACAATTTTAAACTAAAAGAGGGGAGATTTAGATTAGATTTTACAGGGAAATTTTTTACTCAGAAGGTGGTTAGGTGTTGGAACAAGCTGCCCAGAGAAGTTGTGGACACTCCATCCTCAAATGAGTTCAAGGCCAGGTTGGGTGGGGCCTTGGGCAATGTGATCTAGTACCCGATCTACTGGTTACCACAACAGGGAGACTGTAACTAGGTGATTTTGAGGTCCCCTCCAACTCAAGCCATTCTATGACTCTGAGATTCTAAATATTGGTCACACCAACATATTTATTCTGCATCCTCCTCTCACGCCTCCATAAGGAAAATATCATATAGAACTCTACTGTTGGTGTGTTTGGTTGTGACATATTGTACATGTTCATCTGTAAGAAATACTTCTGCCAAAATAGCTTTTCTTAGAGCAGTTTTAATCTCCCTTTATAACACTGCAGCCAGCAACATGAAAGAGTTCATAAACTTAGCTGAGCTATATTTAATCTAATTAGCTCAGTTATTGATAGCCTGAAGAAGATGAGCTTTGGTAAGCAAATCTGTTAAGCAAGTCTTGATCTGGAGTCCAGGAAGAGGTTATCTTGTTGAAGCCTGTCTCAGCATAACCCTGTTGATTTATTACTGTCGGTACCACTTTTGTAGAATTTGAGTACTGACTGTAGTATCTGAACATCCATAACAGAGTTACAGACCATAGTCAATTGATAATTGAATTATCTTCTCCAATTTTTGAGCTGATATAGCAGAGAAGACATACGCACAACTGTCTCCAACCTATAATCATGAGACAGAAAAGAGGCAGCAAGGGAAGTAACCAAACATTTATGGTTTGACTTTTATTAAAAGTACTTTATGAAGCTTGACTATCTTCTTGAATTCAGAAGGTCAGTGTTTCATGTAAACAGAGAGTTATGAAGAGCAATGATACTGAAACAAACTCATTCAGTTAATCAGGCTGAGAATAGTGCTATTTTGTGAGGTTCAGATTTTTTGATTGTCGCAAATGTATCTTTGTCTTTGCTCCTACAAATTGGAAAATAGTAAATACTGAATTTTTGAAGAAATTTTATTACAATCATTCTCTTAATTATCAATGAGCATCTTAGAAAAAAAATCATATATAACATTGAAACTATGATGTCTATATACGGAAATGCTTTTAAAAAGCATTTTACAGTAATTTAAGTGGAGGACAAATATACTAAGACTACAACCGTTAACAAAGATTCCAACCATAGGGATCTTTGGGATATATATATATATATTTTTTTTTTTTATAAATTCTACATATTAAAAAAGAAGTAGATGGAAATATAGCATGAAATCATTAACTTATATTTTAATTCAAAGTGGACAAATGGTTACTAAAATATATAGAAATAAAATAAAATGGCACAGTCAATTTACTGTAAGGTCCAACATGGTTCCTGAAGCCCTTCTTTTCTTGAGAAATAAATTATGACTGATGTTACATTGTGTGAGATTTTATGTCTCTGTTTACTATTTAGGTGAAGCAAGATGATAATTAATGACAAATCCACAGACAGCAATAGAGATAAAAAGTGGATTTTTTTAGGTTTTCACCCCTGCTGTTTTGTGTGTAAAGATCTGACCTTTTAGGAGGAAATTTTTCTCTTCATAGTTAAAACTAGAAACTTACATTCATGAAATTAAGCTCTTCTAATCTTTGTTCTCATCATTGTATGCTTCTGAAAATGAGTTATTTTATATGGTTTGTGTATTAAATTGAGAAACTAATAAAACATTAAAGTATTTCCCTTTTAAATTTCTAAAAGTTGTATGCTTGCATTGTGCATTTCATGTATGAGGTAATTTTTTTCTCTTGCAAACAATGTCAAGTCAGCCAAAGTAGGAAATGTCAGATCTTTTAGATTTTAATGTTGCTTTTAATGGAAGCTAAGATATTTTTCAGGTAATTTAGCCAACGTCTGGAGTCTTGCACATGGGTAAAATTTCACTCTCATGTAGTGATAGAATCTTTTCTGAAGAGAGGATTATTTTTTAATCCTGATTGCAGTATATGAAATATGTTAAAGGATTTAGGATGTTCTTCATCTTCTTTTCTTCTTATCATTGTTTTTTACTATAGGAAGCATAGAAAATGGTGTTATAAAAATTAACGTTAAATGTTCAATTAATATCAAAATTAAGTATACAAGATTAGCAAATGATAGAGCTGCAGTGTGACTGCTTAATTCATTAGCTGCATACATGTATTAACACACATGATAACCATTATTTGTATTAACATACAAAACCATTATTCATGAGACTATCATAGTTAAACTTTATAAAAAACTACTTTGAAATTAGAATTGAAATTTGTGATTTGGAAATGTAAACAAATAAAATTTCAGCTATATGTATTAAAAATATTAACCAAACAAGTGAAAAATAGACTATGTTAATGAAAACAGAATACACTAAAAATCTCCCACTTCTTGAAGGGATCACTACATCATGACATGGAGTAATGATGAAAGCCTACATTTTCTCACTCAGATAGTTAAACTAATTTTTTAAAAATTTTCTGATCTTGTCTTTAATCCTGATGTTGAATTTGAAAACTCAGTCTTTTTTTCTGTAGATTTTTTATTTTGCATGAAACAATAAATATTTACATGTGTAACAAATAGGGGAAGTGGGGCATGTGATGAATAATATAATGATTTGGCTCTGTTATGACACAGTATGTATTAGGCCTTATATCACTTCAATATGTTCTGTGGTTTTATTGGTCAAGGACTTACTGTGAGAGAGGTTGCACTCAGTATATTTCTCAAGGTGGGTGAAGTACAAATGTACTTTATCACCAGCTTCTAACCATTCTTTCTACACATTCAAAAGAAATGTCTGTTACTTCATATATTTTATTAGCTGCTAAAAGTTTTGTCAAATTTTCTTTTGCTTATATGACTATTGTTTTACATTTTTCACGTAGTATTTTTTACTGACCTAAGGTGCGTAACTTAGATTCTTTTAGTGGCTACTGTCAGCTGTTGTGAACCATCTCAAAAAGAAATAAATACCAGCTCATTCCAAGGTTTCTTTGAAAGAGATTATTAACAGAGATACAGGGAAATTTACAGAGGTTTGGCCACAGAGGAATGCAAAGGCAGTAAATTCACTCTGTGTTTGCACTTGGAAAGACAATGAAACAGAAATAAATTTTGAATCTTGGCAAAGGCTTCAGATCTTTCAAGTCTTTCAATGACTTCCATTCTATGTCACTTTCTACTACTCTTGGTTTGCAGAATGCAGTATTACCTTGTGAGATATGAGTCAGTAAGAGTAAACAGCATCTATGGAGTGAAGGAAAAATTACCCTTCAAAGCTACTAGAAAGGGTATCAGTGAGGCACTTCAAAGGAAGACCCAAAGGGTTAAGCTTTTCACTTAATTAAGTTTAAGCTGTTCCCTGTCTGAAACCTTGCAAATTTCTGATAAGAGTTGTAAAAGCCAGGTGTTTGTTCTAAAACTACCCTACCATAGCAGTGAATATTTCCTAGATAAAAATTAATGAAGGGAAAACTCATAAATGTGTCAGAAGAAGATAATTATTATTTCAAATATAAGCCAGATGCTCTCTCCATTGCAAAGCACATTAATATTCATAAGTAGGAGCCTCGTTTTATGACAAACTTCTCCAATCATGAAAAAGAAGAATCTTTACTGGTGGACTCAATTCTGGGTAGTATAAATCTAATGAAGAAAGATTCCAAGAGTTCTAGGATGTTAAGTTGTGACATGAAATAATTTACTGGTATTGCATTCATGTGAGTGTGCAGACATCATGGCACACAGATTCTCGATTCCTTAACTTACCAGCCTTAAAAGCCTTCAACAGCTTGTAACTTAATTTCCATTATAAAAAGGAGAAAAGTTCATAGAGTTTTGATCCAAGTGCCAACAATGTACATATTGACCCTGTATGTATATTTTTATTTGCATAACTAAAATTTTCAGAAATAAAAGATTATGCAGTGGATTGTGAACACAGAATGTAGAATTAATTTATCACTATGGCACTATAAATCTGCTTCGTGATGAATCTCTTCAGTATCCCACCCAATCTGTCTATATGAGATTTTTAAACTTGAAGAACATTTAAATGCAAACATCAAAAGAAAGCAAAGGGCTGTGTGAGGCAGAAGATTCTCCACTTTCTCTCTACATCACTACTGATGAAACCTGTACCGGACACCCTTTATTTATTTATTTATTTATTTATTTATTTATTTATTTTACCATCAGCTAATTCCTAATGAATATTAAAAAAGAAGTCAATTAGAAAGCTTCTGATGGAAATCTAAATGTAGTATGTATTGTCCCTTCTCTAATCTATGACCATGTGCTGACAATGTAATCAAGTGCCCTCCAAAATTTTCCTTTCTGATTTGTTGTCTGCCAGAGCTTTATGCATCTTTGGGGGCTAAGTGCAAAAACTCTGGGGTTAGAATTGTAGCTAATTTTTGTTCTGACATCACCTTAAGATAGTAAAAGATTGAAATAATTTATATACATAGCAAAACATATCTACTACATTCTGAGGCTTTTTTTTTCAAGCATAAGACTGATGAATAACAATTTTTAAAATAAAAATATTTGTTTGCAAATAGGAAAAGCCAATAACAACATCCTAGAAAAGGATAAGGTTAGGTGAAATACTCATTACTGTTTAGATCTTTGAACAAATTTCATGATTGAAAAGAACAGGTTAAAAAAGTTACTGCGTATTTTTGTTGTATAAAAGAACTGTTTATGTCCCATTTCATTTTTGAACAGAATAGACTGTAAAAAGAAAAAGTAGCATGAAATTCAATTTCATAAAAACACGGGATTTTCACTACAATTAACAAAAGGGAAAATTTGAACTGAGAAGTTGGAGTGAAATTTCAACGACTGTTTGAGGTATAGGTACCACTGTTGTAAAGGTAAATAAGTGACAGTTGCCCAGCCCAGCCACTCAGTGGGGAGTCTGTTCTCAAAGACCGTATTGTTCCTTCAGCTTCCCTTGTCCCTTCTGCTGCTGCCTCTTGAAACTCCCCACTTGTCAATGGTTTATGGGCTGATTTGGCCCGGTTCCATGATGAGCAGGGCTGAGGGACCCACAGGTCCGTGCCTCTGGAAAAGGGGAAAAAGGGTAGAGAGATGTGCCCCAAAAAATAACAGCAGCAACAATCAGAGGAGAAACAAACTAATTTACTAAATAAGATATTGGAATGCAAGATAACACACTATAATACAATATAATTAAGATTGGCGCTAATAAATCAAATATAATGAGAGAAAGAGTGTCCAAAAACTGAAGGTCTTACTCTAATGCTGAAGTGAGACATGTGGTCAGGATGAGCAGAAGGGAGAAGAGAGCCTGGTCCCGTGACTTTGCCAGGAATTTTATCTCCTCTCTGAATGCTAAGTCGTCTGGGGTAAGTAGTTCTTCTTCTCTTCCAGGACAGGTACCCAGAACTGGAGCATTAACTCTTTAACTCCCAGTGCACTACATGATGTTATGATGTGGAATACTGATAATCAAAAATCATAAATTCATGACACCACTCTTGACATGTTGGGGCTTCTTCTGCAGCCTGGTAAAGTGGAGGACTCCAAACTGGCCTTTTACTTGTTATTAATTTATATTTACATTTTAAATTTAATTATTCATTCCATTAGCTCTTACTAAATGAATGTTTTTCCTGTCTTGTTCTTATGTTTTATGGCAACATAAAATTCCTATAGTTTTTTTTAGTTATGTGTACACATATATTTTGCTGTATTTATGCATAAATAGATGACAATCTATTTATAACTATTTGTACACTCAAAGTTCTTTATATGTATACATTGTGTGTATTGTATATCAGTTTATCTATTTGTATGCGTGTACTTCCTGGGCCAAAGCAAGTGGCACCCATTAAAAGGGCTGTCCGAGAAGATATGGGTATGGCAGCCATCAGCCAATCACACAACAATATGACTTTTAACAAAATAGCAGATACTTGTCAAAAAATAGAGATTCACTCTGTATGTAGGGGAAGGGCCTTCAAGGTCTGATGTGCTCCTGATTAAAGCTATGGGAGTGTCTGGTATGGTCGGGGAATCACTACAGGGCTGGTACGAGAGTGTGAATTCCTCAGCAAATGGCAGCTGAGGTTGTGTGGGCCCAATTGGCCCTGCCATTGCTCTGCATGCTGAACAAGAGCAGCAGACATGTCCCATCACCTTCACTGGGAGCAAGTGATGCCTCTTCTGACTGTAAATGACGGTCAGATAGTTCTTGTCTACATCCTAGAACTGTACATATTGTCAATGCTACCTTATGTCCCCTAAGGAGATGTGGTCTATATAGATTTCACATCAAGCAGGTAAAGAAAACAGTGTTTGCGCTGACGGTGTTGATGTTTTATCAGCCATGGAGATGTGAATTTCATTCTAGAGAGTTTTTGTCATGTTTCATTTGAGCACTAATGTCAGTTAAACATGGTAAAAAGGCATATCAATCAACTGAAACATAGTGAGGGAGATGTAGTTTCCATTTTTTTTGGACTTCTGAAAGGCTACCAGGGAGATACTCTTTCCAGAGTATATTAGCTCAAAATAATATTTTTGAATTGGTTGTGATAGGATTTATTCTTTATACTTGCAATTCCTCTGTTGATATTGAAGGGAATTAAAACAGGGTCCTGTATTCTGCTCTTCTGTTCAGTAGTATGTCTGCACTGTACGGAGAAAATATACTAGATTTTATTTTTTATCTATCTTCAGAATGAAGCAATGTATTTAACTGTAAATTTCCATTATTAGTATTGCTTAGCAGTATACAGCATGTATAAGAAAGACAAAAAAAGATTTTTTGAAGGAGTTTATTCTTGAATTATTTTTCAGGTATTATGTGGCTGGTGATAAAATGTTATGATGGATTAAGTTTACCTATGACCACATTTGACAAAAAAACATCATGTTTATTCTTGTCCTCAGTGGAAAATAATATTCTACAACTTTTGAAAGTAGATGAAGCTTGAGTAGAGCAATCACAGAACACTCAGACCGTTGTTTAAAAGGCCACAAAGTAAAGCTTGCACATGAATTTATCTTGTTAAAGAATAGCTGTTACTTTCAGAGGGATTTTTTCATACTTGTATTTGGCTTGCATGTAATTAATACCTTACCTTTCTGTCTGTCCTCCCCTTGTTTGGTTGAGAACAACTATTTTATCAACATGATTTCACTTTGTCATTGTGTGCAACATTAAGTACTTCAAGAGAATTGTCAATAGCCATTATAGCTCTTGTTGTCACAACCATTAATCAATAGCTTTTCCTATGCAATTCCATCCTTTCTACACAGTCCTATGGAAGGCTCATATTAAATTCTTTAAAGATTAATGGCATATCTTCTAAATGAAGGAAGCTGAGGTTCTGACTCAGGTTTTATCCTAATTCAGTAAGAAAAAGAGAGCAGAAGGACTACTGCCTACCAAGCTAATAGAATATTTTCTTAATGCAGGATTAGTTTAGTTTTATTTAATTTGATTTACGACCTGGTCACCAGCTGTCAGTGCACAATAGACTCAGGACTCAGGGTTTTAGACTTCCTGCTCACGTACTACGTCGCTGATCTGTAAATGAGCAATGAGCCCAACATGCTTCGTTGAGATAACATCAAGTCCCCTGTACAAGTCCGTCAAGTCTATTGAGTCAGACTTGCTCTGTGTCAGCAAAATCATCAGTATTTTCCTAATTTTTGAGAATTGGCCAGACCAAACTCCCTGTATGATAGAATGGATTTGAGATTTTTTTCCACTAAGTGATGAAAGTGCTTTTGGGCAAGAGTATTAATTTTCTTCCCTTTGATTTATCATCTTTTTCACCTATTTATTCTAAGGGTTTTTTTAATAAGTATTTAAACTTCTCTCTAAAGTTATTTTAAATTTTCCCACATGAAGGTGCTGGGATTCAGTCAGATTTCAGCCAGAATGATTATCTCACATTTCTTCACGTACTGGTGTTTTGGTTGTAGGTGACAAGGTTTTTGATAGTGGGCTACAGGGTTGGCCATTTGTGAGAAGAGACCAGAGGCTGCCCCATGTGGGACACATTCAATTCTAGCCAGTTGCAGTGGGCACACCACAGGACACAGCTGGTAGTGACTCTGAGAAAACAGGTATTACTAGTTTAAAATATAGATTCACTGAAAGAGGAAGAAACTGCACCAGAATATACTGTACTGATTGTGAAAGCTTGTTATGCTTGTTCAGCTTCTGCAGGAGAAATAAAAATGGGTACATTAAAATTTCAAGAGCTATGGGAAACCTACATTAACTAATCTGAATAGAGGCGTGGTTAGCATAATGTGTTACTTGGACAATATTACTAACATGGCTTTTCTTTCTTTTTATTCATCTTCTCTCAAATGGACTGACATTATTATTTGTATTCTGTTCTATTTCTCTGAAGATCTGTCACTATTTTTTTCCTCCCTTTTCTTGGCTGAGTATACTAATAAAAAATGCCTTTGCTTGTACCGGTCAATTGTTAGGTGTAGAAAATGAGAATAGAAAAGAACCAGTTTGAAAAATGTCATAAGTAATTCACAAGCATGATATATTAAGAAGCTCACAGAATTTGCTGCCGAATGAATATACGTGACATTAATAGACTTGCTTTTTTTTACAACCTCTTCATACTTGTTTAAGAACAAATAAGTGATTGTAGCCTGGCAAATTCTGTTAATGTTTGATTCTTTTTTGGCTTTATTAATTGCCTTTAACAAACTTATTTGCACATTAAAGAATGATATCGTAATTTAAACAATTTTTTTGTCAGTTTTGGTGTCATAATTGATTTATTAGTTAATTTGACGTATGTTAAATAAAAGTTCATCCAGTTCTGTCAGCTGCAAGAAGAAATCATAAATAAGTACCCAGAGAATGATCAAAATAGAATACCGTGAACAGTTTTCAATGATTTGCTATAGAGACTTGTAACCTGTTAATGAAGTAATTACAGAAAATCTGTAGATGACATAAAGCTAGCAGACTTGAATTTTTATAAAATGATAAACATGATCAGAATGTCAGCAGTGAATGGAGACTGACGGATGTATGACCACTGTCATTTAAGACACTGTCATATTGTTTACTGTCATATTAAGTCTGATTCACGAAGGCCAAAGCCATCTAAAAAATTAGAATACACTGCAGTACAATTTAAAAGGAACTTCATTTTTTTTTCTTGACTTAGTTTGGCTGTAACATAGTGACCTCATATTTATGCCAGAGTCTAATGTCATCTGCCATAAAGGAATATCAGATATGAGCAATGTGAGAAGCTTATCCCGTATCACACGAAGTACCTACAGGTCATGAAAAATAAAAATAAATTATTTCTTTCTAAAACATACCAAGCCCTAAACACAAACTCCTTATAGACCACAGCTTAGACTTCAGGTGCACATGAACTATTGGGGTAAAGAAAATGACTACATCAAGAGTCTCCATTTTCCCCTTCTTATATTAAAGCAAATTTCTGATTTCAATAGAATTAATTAAAATGGATAAGGATTTATGTCCACAGCCAGTTCTTATCTAAGTGATTTTGTTATTCTGTTGAATATTAGCAGCTAAACTGTATGTTCCAATTGAGTCTGCACAATAGTGGTATGTACCTCCGCTGCCTGAGGAAGACAAGAAAGAAAATTTATAGACAGTATTTATTGCCTTCCCATTCACCTTACAGATAAGAAAAGAGTGGTTCTTGCTTTTTCCCAATTTACATAAATTCAACTGGAATCCATCCTGAAAACTTTCTCCTCTTTCCTTTAGAGCTGCAGTTGCCCCCTGAGAAGTAGACAAGAAAAAGCTATGAGAGACCAAATTCCCTCTGCAGGTTTAAATACAGACTATGACAATACAGCTCTATGTGTTGTCTCTGCTTTCATCAGTGGGGAAGACAAACTCACACTGAACACCTTTCAGAACATGATATATGAACATAAATGCAATTTTTAACACCTTGCTCTTTAATATAGGTTTTTTCTTTTTCTTGCACTAGTGTCATGACTAAAATTAATATGGGAGAAAATTTTCAGGAATACCAGATACACAGAATTTTTGAGATTAATGAGAAACAGGTTACATATAACAATTTGCTAACAAGGACAACATGAAATCGAAATACCTTACTCTATTAATTAATTGTCCATTAAGTCTTCCTTTGAGCTTATATTCCCATTTTGTTTGAGTATCACAGCAATGGCTAAACTGTATACAGGGAACCAAATCGAGTACTATATATAGTCTGCAGTAATGATATAAAATTAGCAACTGATTGTTTATTTATTAACTAACATTTAAACTCTCTAGAATTTACCTAACTCACAAAAATTGTGGTGGCTCTGTGAGATGGATTTTACATCCTTATTAGTGTCAGTTTTAACTGTTTTGAGGTAAATGTGAAACTGGACAAACAAAATTAAACAAGGAATAAAATGTCTGCAAATTCAACTGTCTAGTTTGTTGGAAAAAAATAAATAAGTTACTGAAGTGGCTATGAAGGGTCTGAAACTGTGGGAAAGTCTCCTGCCACATAGGATGCAATTACTGATTTCAATAGAACGATTCTCTCTTTATTTTTACTTTGTAACATCAAATATTTCTTTTGCTTTTAAATGGACATCACTTTTATGTAAAGAATGCTATTTAGGTAAACAAGTGACAGATATCATTTCCTATATTTGCAGTTTATTTGTCACCTCCTTCTGAGGAGAGCTCGTGAGCTGATCAAGTAGAAAAAAATAGATTAACTAGTGAATTTTTACTGAGTTTTATGGGATTTTTTTTCATAAAGCTCAAACTAGAATCACAGTTCTAACAATTATTCACACAGTTCTAACAATTAACAAAAGTTAACAGGATATATAATTGAGCACAGTGGTCCCAACAGAATGAACTACATATTTTCTTTAGGTTTATATATAATGATCTCATGGGGCTACATTTAGGTATGGATTCACATCAGTGTGCCTTAATAGCTGTTTATTTAACATACATTCTCATGTCTCAAGTCTGCACAAAGTACAGGCTAAAATTCAGTATTTGTGACACTTCCTTTAAGATGTGAGTCTACTGGCATATTTTGTATGACATTTCTTTAGAGTTTCTTCTTTAGTATGACACAGTAGACTCTTCACTGAAATCTTTTTGTAACCTTCTGAGGGGGTTACATGCTTTGTCTCATTATGTCATTGTGGTCTTTGACACTCTCATAGCTATCCAAAAATTATGATGTTAATGAATTTCCTTCGCATAAATAGGATTCCTTATTCCAGAAAAGATGAAGGCTGGATTTGGCCAGGTTTCTTGGTTAAATTCAGCCAGCTTCACAACAGGAGAAAACTCTGCAAGACAGGTTCCTTTTTAATTGTTTTTTCCTAATGATGGATGAGATGTCTGTTGCATTAGAATTTACTTCCTGTTAGAGTTGAGATTGTCACTGCTTTTGAAGGGAATTTGCATACAGAAGTTTATGTTGCTGTCAGCTTTGTCAGTCCAAGAACAGAAAAGCTTATTTCCAGTTTCAATTTTGCTTTCTTTTAAGTTCTTATTTTACTTCTTTTTCAGGCTGCAGAACATCGTCTTGTGCATTTCTTGCTCATTAAAAGATTTGAAAAATCAGGCAAGTAGGTGTTTTGGAAGGCTGTCAATCTTCTCTCTAAAAGTGCATCAATGACCTTTTATTTTTATATAAATGAGCAGCCACTGTTGTGATTAAGAGCCTCGAATTGCTGGAGATATAAGTTCCTTATCGATCCACGGGTCAAAGCTTCATTGCTTTGTTCTGTGTAACTCTTAGAAATAATTCAATTTGTGTGACGTGTGAATCCTAGGTGTTAACGGAGACTGTTTTCATCACTGGGTAATGATCCAGTATGTTCAGGAATGCTTTGACATTGGTTATTTCTAATGCAGAGATTATGGTGAATCCTTCAAGCTCATTACAGTTACTGTTACGGAAATGAATGATTTTCAAAAGGAAGATATCTACAGTGAAATTACAGATATGCATCTCAGAGATATTCTACTCCAAAGGTAGGACTGCCATAGCACTTGTGTGAGGAAATCGCTGTTTACAACACTAAGTTGAAATGATAAGCGGCCACTTATGAATGAATGCTTTGAGCTATAGTCCAAAACGTTGGCAACATTTAGCTGGGATTTCAGGAAGTTCTTTCCACCCATAAACATGTAACGGTAGGTTTAACAGCAATATTTTATTAAAAAAGAAAAGGAAAAGAACAACATATAATAACAGAACATCTGTCCTGTTAGATTAAATCCTACAGTATGTTCCTAGAACACTGGTTGCTTTCTCTCAAAGTTCAGGAATGGCAGGTGTTGCTTGGTGTGACCCATCTCCACTCTCAATGCCTCTCCTTTGGAGTGCTTATTGCTCTGCTCTGTAACCACCACTAGCCTCACCCCAAGGTTCCTACTTAAACAGGTGACTCTTAACTTTCTAGTGACACTGCAATTTACAGGAGACTTCAAAACAGTATTTTTTTTTCCTTCCCAGTCTTTCACTTCACTGTTATATATCTTTGGGTGTAATTACCTACCTCAGAATTTGACATGCTTTTAAAATTAGAAATTTTCTCCACTTGATTTGCCTAAAATCAAATTGTTTTGCCTCAAATGGTTCTCTGACACAGTATAACACCTATAAATGTGTGCAAATATATGGAATAACAAATAAAATCTAAGTCTGCATACTTACGTCTTTCATATTTGTCTTTTTCTCTCTACTTTATGTTAACATTCTATTTCTTCATTGTTGGACATCCACTTATTCTGATATCTCTGTGGTCATGACAGACTGCTTTTCTGAAATGTGTTTCTTCTGTACTGCATCTGCAACAGAAGATGAGATTTTGATACACTACTGAATCAAAACTGTGCATCTTGTAGTTTCAACAGAGTTTTTTTCAAAGCTCGAGCTTCTCTGGCTGACAGCCTAAACAATGGTCCCTTGTATCCTCTGGGTAGTTTGCAAAGGCTTTGTTGACAGAGTGTTGTGAAAGCATGGGTTAAAGAGAGACTGAAAACATTTACAAAATAAAACTCCATTACAGGCTGTTAAATACAAAAGACAGTCTTTGACCCAGGAAGTCCCTGAGTCACCAAGTTTTGGAAATGGAAAGATATTACAGTCTTCTTGCCTTTGTATCCACATCAGGAAACAAGATAAGGAGCAATCTATATTTGGTCCAGAAAGGTAGTTATGTGGTTCTCTTGTTATTTCGTGTAAAATGAAGAAAAACTATGTTCATGTATGCTCATACTATTATTAATTAATTCAGAATATATATTATTATTACATATTCTCCTTTGAATGCAAAACCTCCTGGGCTGATTTTGATTACTGAGCTGATATCTACTAAAGTGGTCTGTCCTAAGTGCACATGGTCCTTCATGTGTCTGCAGAGCATTAGCTGCTGAATGACCTCATCTCTATTTTACAAGAAGGATGCTCTAGACAGTGCACAGGAATATATCACTTCTTTTTCCAAAACAACAACAACAACAACAACAAAAGCAAAACAAACAAAAACAACCTCCTCTAAATATTTCATATATATCAGCATTACATTCAAATCTGTGCTGTATTACTCTAAGTTTAGACATCTGGTGAACACCAAAATATCCCTATAGCATACAGTTGTTGCTGTAAATGTGTTCTATGTCACTTGAATAAATGGAACTAAAGATCTGAGAGGTACATGGCATGGGAAAAAAAAAAACCACAACCAAGTGATACACTAAAATTCAGATAAGTGTTATTGTAAGTCATGAGGAAACAATATGAAAAACTATGAAAGCATTTTGGTAACAGAGGGCCCTCTCGATGCCATGCACATGGAAAGTGTTAATTTACACCAGCAGAGTGTCTACACCTCTATAATAGAGTAAAATAAACCAGTTGGAAAAGAAATCTCGGGAGCCTGTGGATATGGGAAGAGGTATAACTGAAACTTCATTTTTATTCCTTAACTTGATGTTAAACATAATGTTTGTAGTTATCAGATCAAACTGAGGAGAAATCTTATTTGCTACAGGTCTTGCGGGGATTGGAGGAAACTGCCATATTGGCTTCAAGCCCTTCTCAGCCACACTGTATCTTTCACACAAAACATTTCAACAATTCAAACTTGCATAGTCATTCATTTCAATAGCATTCTCTTATAGTT
Organism: Pavo muticus; assembly: GCA_016647715.1. Taxonomy (NCBI): domain Eukaryota; kingdom Metazoa; phylum Chordata; class Aves; order Galliformes; family Phasianidae; genus Pavo; species Pavo muticus. The sequence continues at coordinate 922,308 of JACDJE010000105.1, forward strand.
TTATTGTGCTGTTGCTATGCTCAATAAATATTTTTAAGTTACTTGAAGATTTGCAGCCTTTTAAAAGGGCTAGTCTAAAAAGCTGAAATCCAAGCTCAATTAACATGTTAGGAACCTGGTAAAGGACACACAAAGGAATACGGGTAAGAATTTAAAACTGATTTGCTTTGCAGTTGCCCACTCTGGATGTTCTAAATCAAGCATAACAGCCACCAGGCAAAGTATCCCAGAATTTTCTAAACCACTAAGCCACCTGCTGTTTTATCAGAAGCAAAAGTTCTCACTTCCATCACGGAGAAAAAGTTCATCATTGTTTTGACAGTAGTTGGATCCACATCTTTGTTTATCATAAAAAATATATATATATATATATATATAATAAATACTGAAAACTAAATAGGATTCTAATTTTGCATTCTAATTTTGTGAGAGGAAAAGAAAAAAAAACCCAAATGATGCTAAAATGAATAAAAAGCTTTTTAACCTCCTTGCAGTATGTTTTAAATTTTGCATAAATTTGGAGCTTATATTTAGAAATAACTGTATTAATGGTGAAATGTTATAATGAATAATATCATCCAATGAGTCTCTAGACATTTGAATACCAATCTTAAGAGGATGTAGGCTACTATTAAGAAAAGGGTATATCTTCACATTTCTGGATTGCTTGTAGAGTCAGTTCTTTGAACTGTCACTATCTTCCGCATTCCTTCACTGGATCATTGTAGTGATGGATAGCAGACAGCATCTGAGTTCTCAAAAACTGACATTTAAAATTGTAGCAGAAAAAAATGAAGAAGAAATGATATGAAAGAAAAACTTTTTGTTTTACTCTAGAGCTAATAGTTTAGATTTTAGTACTCACTCAGTTTATTCCTGACAATTTCCCGCTCAGACCACATAGAACCAGGAAACTCAGGGGTTGTTTCTGATTGCACCAGGAAGTTGAAGTTGTTGACATAAGCAGCTAAATCAGACTCTTAAAGTTTAAAGGAACTTCCATATTTGAGGTTTGGTTATTACTAACTGGAAACCATTTACAGGAGTTGCTAGCATCAACAAGAAGTGAAATATGACTACTGATTAGTCAACAGAATGCATAATAGTATTAAAGCAAATGACAAATTTATAGATCTACACCATATGTCAGACATATTTACTGAGATAAACAGATGATTGGTAGAATAAATTATATTCTTCTTTTAACTTTAACTTAACTTTTAACTGCCCTGTATCACCCTGTGTCCATTAATCTTAATTAAAGTGTGGTATAACATGAAATCTTTAAGCAATTGACAAATAAATCTTACTATATTTTCCTTAAAATACTCACCTTGCTGCTTTAAATACTAAGGATAGGAAACAATGAAGACATCTAGACTTGAGGGAAAATAGATATCTCCTTTGAATGATCTTTTTTTAGTATTTTCACTCTTTTTTTCCCCCTCATTTTATCTTTTTCCTTTTTTCTTCTTGTAAAATTTTGCTGACATTCTGGAGACTTGGTTCTTTCTTTTACATCTATGTATCTCATTTTATATTTCAGGTCAGAGCCAAAATGTGAATCTCTTTCCCACACCCATGGAACACAAAGTGATGGGTAGCAACAGCAGATGGAAATAATTTCTTCTTTCCCTACATTCAAAATGAACACTATTATGTGTCTTTGTGAGAAGTTTTTAGATATTTTCCTCTGCAAAGAGTTATATCAATCACGAGTATGGAGTATGGTATTTTAATTTATTATTTTTATTATTGTGTTTGTTTGTTTGTTTATTTTCTCCTGGAAATACTAAGAAAAACACTTGTAGGAAGACTAAAAAAAAAAAAAAGTAAAATAGAAGCCAATGGATCTGATTTCATATTTGAATTATTTTATTCTTTTTTTTTTTTTAAAGTTTTGATGGAGAAGAGGAGTAATGGGAGCAGGACAAGAATTAAGTGAAGGTTTCAAAATGAGGGCTAGTATTCAGAATGTGATAAAGCCCTGAGCTCCAGGGAGACTGGGAAAAGTTTGCTGAGGGAAGTACAGCACTGCAACAACTTTTTGTACTCCACAGCTTTCTCCTCTGAGCCAGTTATGAAAAGGCTACCTCTCAACTTCGGCTCAGCCCAACTCTATCATTAGGATTAGGGTTCAGAGTGACAAAGCCTGGAGTTCAAAGGACGTGGGGGTTGAAAAATGCATGCGAAGAGAAGCATAGGACCACAGCAAGATTTTGTCCTCCACAGCTTTCTCTTCTGGACTGGTCTGTGAGCTCTGTTTTGTGCTGAGCAGTAAAGACTGAGATATTAGAAACGTATTTTGTCCAATCTAACCCAAACACTTATGTAATATCATGCACTCAAAAAGAATTATAGAATCATAGAATTGTTTGTATGCAAGGGACATTAAAAGGTCATCTACTCCAACTCCCCTGCAATGAACAGGGACACTTACAGCTAGATCAGGTTGCTCAGAGCCTGGTCCAGTTGACCGTGAATGTCTCCGAGGTCAGGACATCTACCACCTCTCTGGGCAACAAGTTCCAGCACTTCACTGTCTTTATTGTAACAAACTTTTCTCTTATATCCAATCTAGTTATTCCCTCTTTTAGTTTGAAACCTTTTCCACCTGTCTTCTCACAACAGACTCTGCTAAAGAGTGTGTCTGTCCCCTTTATCATTTAAAAATATTTTTTATAGCTTATTGAAAAGGGAATTAATATTTTATTCCAGAACAACCAATTTAAGATCTAGATGGATTTTTTGTTAGGCTTGATTGAAGAGGAAGCCTTTAAGTCAAAAGTTTTTTTCAAGGGCTGACTTTTTTATTTGCTTTTGTTTTTTTCTCTTTTTATTTTTTTAAATTTTGTGCCATTAGAAATATATGTACTAGTTTGATTGTCCACTTCTATTTCTTTGGGTTTCTTTCTGGGTAATTAGGATCTGATATTTCTATATCATCAACTTTGCACTTGAACAAGTTTATCTGCTCTAATCCATAACTTCTAAGTCATTTGGACTACAATACTCCTTCATCTTAGGCAGTGAGTTAGTGCAATGAACATGAGTATTTAAAAGGTTGTGGCATCACAGGAGATGGAATAAACGTGTAAAATAATTTACATAAATTATTTTAATACCACGTAATGCATAATAAAATAATTAATGGTTATACTCATGTTTCGGCTTCACTTCTTTTTAAAATCTTCTTCATCATAACTTCTGGAGCTAATAAATCAAAACTAGATCTTGAACAGAATGTGGGGTATGTTGAAGACACAAGGACAAAGGAAGTGAAATAATTTGAAATAAAATCTAACTTTGAATGTAATAGCAACAACTGATTTTTAGAAATGAACTTTACACCATCCTTACTAAAAATATTTTTATTTGTTTATTCATTGATTTATTTTCTAATACCTTATTAGGCATTACCACTTCAATATGTTTCTGTTCTTGGAAAGTACTGTACAGTATGTATTACATATCTGTGTAAACATAAATCTGAATTTGCTGATGAATTTATGTAAAGATACAGGGTAAATGCAATACAAGACTTGACGCACTTCTACTGTGTACACTCCTGTGGTATGCAAAAGCCATTGGATATCATAAGGAAAACCTAACAGCTATAAAGATAGAAGGATAACACTGCTGTAGATGTCCAGCTTGAAAAATTAGAATTTCTTGGATCCTAGAAAAAACAGGGAAGAGCAGTCCAAGGCTGTTCAAATGTCAAATCCCTGTGCTAATTACCCCTCCCCTCTGTGGAGCGCTAACTGAAATGGTAATAATGCAATCTAAGAAAAATATTGGTAGTTCTTGAGCTGACCAAGAAGCCAACTAATACAAAACATGGAGAAACCTGTGAAAAACTAATAGCTGTGAGGGCAGACAAAAAAAAAAAAAAAAAAAAAGAGNATCAAGCATAACAGCCACCAGGCAAAGTATCCCAGAATTTTCTAAACCACTAAGCCACCTGCTGTTTTATCAGAAGCAAAAGTTCTCACTTCCATCACGGAGAAAAAGTTCATCATTGTTTTGACAGTAGTTGGATCCACATCTTTGTTTATCATAAAAAATATATATATATATATATATATAATAAATACTGAAAACTAAATAGGATTCTAATTTTGCATTCTAATTTTGTGAGAGGAAAAGAAAAAAAAACCCAAATGATGCTAAAATGAATAAAAAGCTTTTTAACCTCCTTGCAGTATGTTTTAAATTTTGCATAAATTTGGAGCTTATATTTAGAAATAACTGTATTAATGGTGAAATGTTATAATGAATAATATCATCCAATGAGTCTCTAGACATTTGAATACCAATCTTAAGAGGATGTAGGCTACTATTAAGAAAAGGGTATATCTTCACATTTCTGGATTGCTTGTAGAGTCAGTTCTTTGAACTGTCACTATCTTCCGCATTCCTTCACTGGATCATTGTAGTGATGGATAGCAGACAGCATCTGAGTTCTCAAAAACTGACATTTAAAATTGTAGCAGAAAAAAATGAAGAAGAAATGATATGAAAGAAAAACTTTTTGTTTTACTCTAGAGCTAATAGTTTAGATTTTAGTACTCACTCAGTTTATTCCTGACAATTTCCCGCTCAGACCACATAGAACCAGGAAACTCAGGGGTTGTTTCTGATTGCACCAGGAAGTTGAAGTTGTTGACATAAGCAGCTAAATCAGACTCTTAAAGTTTAAAGGAACTTCCATATTTGAGGTTTGGTTATTACTAACTGGAAACCATTTACAGGAGTTGCTAGCATCAACAAGAAGTGAAATATGACTACTGATTAGTCAACAGAATGCATAATAGTATTAAAGCAAATGACAAATTTATAGATCTACACCATATGTCAGACATATTTACTGAGATAAACAGATGATTGGTAGAATAAATTATATTCTTCTTTTAACTTTAACTTAACTTTTAACTGCCCTGTATCACCCTGTGTCCATTAATCTTAATTAAAGTGTGGTATAACATGAAATCTTTAAGCAATTGACAAATAAATCTTACTATATTTTCCTTAAAATACTCACCTTGCTGCTTTAAATACTAAGGATAGGAAACAATGAAGACATCTAGACTTGAGGGAAAATAGATATCTCCTTTGAATGATCTTTTTTTAGTATTTTCACTCTTTTTTTCCCCCTCATTTTATCTTTTTCCTTTTTTCTTCTTGTAAAATTTTGCTGACATTCTGGAGACTTGGTTCTTTCTTTTACATCTATGTATCTCATTTTATATTTCAGGTCAGAGCCAAAATGTGAATCTCTTTCCCACACCCATGGAACACAAAGTGATGGGTAGCAACAGCAGATGGAAATAATTTCTTCTTTCCCTACATTCAAAATGAACACTATTATGTGTCTTTGTGAGAAGTTTTTAGATATTTTCCTCTGCAAAGAGTTATATCAATCACGAGTATGGAGTATGGTATTTTAATTTATTATTTTTATTATTGTGTTTGTTTGTTTGTTTATTTTCTCCTGGAAATACTAAGAAAAACACTTGTAGGAAGACTAAAAAAAAAAAAAAGTAAAATAGAAGCCAATGGATCTGATTTCATATTTGAATTATTTTATTCTTTTTTTTTTTTTAAAGTTTTGATGGAGAAGAGGAGTAATGGGAGCAGGACAAGAATTAAGTGAAGGTTTCAAAATGAGGGCTAGTATTCAGAATGTGATAAAGCCCTGAGCTCCAGGGAGACTGGGAAAAGTTTGCTGAGGGAAGTACAGCACTGCAACAACTTTTTGTACTCCACAGCTTTCTCCTCTGAGCCAGTTATGAAAAGGCTACCTCTCAACTTCGGCTCAGCCCAACTCTATCATTAGGATTAGGGTTCAGAGTGACAAAGCCTGGAGTTCAAAGGACGTGGGGGTTGAAAAATGCATGCGAAGAGAAGCATAGGACCACAGCAAGATTTTGTCCTCCACAGCTTTCTCTTCTGGACTGGTCTGTGAGCTCTGTTTTGTGCTGAGCAGTAAAGACTGAGATATTAGAAACGTATTTTGTCCAATCTAACCCAAACACTTATGTAATATCATGCACTCAAAAAGAATTATAGAATCATAGAATTGTTTGTATGCAAGGGACATTAAAAGGTCGTCTACTCCAACTCCCCTGCAATGAACAGGGACACTTACAGCTAGATCAGGTTGCTCAGAGCCTGGTCCAGTTGACCGTGAATGTCTCCGAGGTCAGGACATCTACCACCTCTCTGGGCAACAAGTTCCAGCACTTCACTGTCTTTATTGTAACAAACTTTTCTCTTATATCCAATCTAGTTATTCCCTCTTTTAGTTTGAAACCTTTTCCACCTGTCTTCTCACAACAGACTCTGCTAAAGAGTGTGTCTGTCCCCTTTATCATTTAAAAATATTTTTTATAGCTTATTGAAAAGGGAATTAATATTTTATTCCAGAACAACCAATTTAAGATCTAGATGGATTTTTTGTTAGGCTTGATTGAAGAGGAAGCCTTTAAGTCAAAAGTTTTTTTCAAGGGCTGACTTTTTTATTTGCTTTTGTTTTTTTCTCTTTTTATTTTTTTAAATTTTGTGCCATTAGAAATATATGTACTAGTTTGATTGTCCACTTCTATTTCTTTGGGTTTCTTTCTGGGTAATTAGGATCTGATATTTCTATATCATCAACTTTGCACTTGAACAAGTTTATCTGCTCTAATCCATAACTTCTAAGTCATTTGGACTACAATACTCCTTCATCTTAGGCAGTGAGTTAGTGCAATGAACATGAGTATTTAAAAGGTTGTGGCATCACAGGAGATGGAATAAACGTGTAAAATAATTTACATAAATTATTTTAATACCACGTAATGCATAATAAAATAATTAATGGTTATACTCATGTTTCGGCTTCACTTCTTTTTAAAATCTTCTTCATCATAACTTCTGGAGCTAATAAATCAAAACTAGATCTTGAACAGAATGTGGGGTATGTTGAAGACACAAGGACAAAGGAAGTGAAATAATTTGAAATAAAATCTAACTTTGAATGTAATAGCAACAACTGATTTTTAGAAATGAACTTTACACCATCCTTACTAAAAATATTTTTATTTGTTTATTCATTGATTTATTTTCTAATACCTTATTAGGCATTACCACTTCAA
>JACDJE010000105.1:929819-979962 GCA_016647715.1 Pavo muticus
AAAAAAAAAAAAAAAAAAAAAAAAAAAGAGCGAGCGAGTGTAGAAACAATGACTACAGATAGCTAAACTAGCCCATATTACAGGATGTGATGTGCCTGAATATAAAGAGAATTGAATCTGGCTAGCATATTTTCTTCTTTTTCCTGAGGGGAGAAGGAAACATAAGGACAAAGAAGGCACTGCAGACACAGATTTTTATAGTAGCCTCAGAGAATAAACATTATTAACTGTTTTATGGTTAATCTGTTCATATAATCCATAATCAGCAGAGTTCAGGCAATAATCTGCCTCACTGCTGATCAAAATTGAACTGATCAAAACTGAACTGAGAATGAGGTGCCTGGATCCCAAAAATAGTGAGTATGAGAGAATGTCAGGGCAACATTTCAGTAAAAAAAATAGGTGGCAAGAACATTCATATTCCTCCAGATCCAGGCAATTACATTCAGAGTTCAGACACCTAAATCCCACTGGCATCAGCTTCAGGTGTGAAACTAAGCTTTACCTTAGAAGTTTTCCACTGAGTTAAAGAGATGTTCAAACAGTAGGACTTTCACAAGTGGTTGGTATTGATCTAAACACTACTACTGAAATCCATGGAAAATCTCCTAAGAATGTCAGTGGAAGACAAGATAAATAAATGCTGAAGAATTCCAAAATCATATGCCACACATTTTTCATTGTATTTCCACCACTTACAAACATATGTCTTTCATCAGCACTTGAATATGGTGCTATTTCTCATGTTAAAAGACTTATTATTTTTCTACACAAGTGCTGCAGAGTAAGAAGGATGAATTCCTACAATTGAACAACAGCAGAAAAAGTAACCTAAAAAGATTTTCCTTTAAATAATTTTCAAACTCTAAGAATACAGCAAAAATAAATCATTTAGCACTTCATGGTATTTCACAGCGGGGAAGCATTTCTAATGTCAAACAACAAAAGAAACTTAGACTATGGAATATGAAAGCTAACAATAGTGAAGATGCATGCCAGTACCACAGGTTGTATGCTGGAGGCTTTCCAGGGACCAGTATATGCACTATAAATCCCAATGGGAATAGTTAAACTCTTTTTTCTGTACTGTACTGTAAAGTCTGTTTCCTTTTCATCTGCTTGTAAGAATACAGGCTGAATCATTCAAATGGTGATTTCAGTATGTATCAGTTGGTACATAATCAACAGAACTGCTTCTCCAGACAATTTCAGACAATTATCAGACAACTTCAGTGGTTATTTGTTTCTATATCAAAACCTCAACAGTTTCAGTGGCTAAAAGTACTAGCTCCATTTTATGGGAAAAGTCAACTATCCCAGTACAGTGCATTTTATCTCATATAACACCTAACAAAACACAAATCGTGTCTCTGACTGTGATAATAGACAAAGTAACTGAAAATTATACCCAGATATGGATTTTAGAAACACCAAGTATTTATAAAATTGGGTCGTATGCTAGATCCAGAGTTCATTCAAACATTGTTTATTTCACATATTACAGCTTGTATATATTTAAACTCATAATTAATGAATTGTACATTTATAAATATAAATTTTGCTCCGTGAACAGAAAAAAGAAAACAAAAAAAAACCTTTTCAGCAGCCTACTCTCTCTTTCTAAAATTCTTACTGAAACAGGCAACTGTGGACAAATCAGACTTTCACTGTTTTAGACTTTATCCATAAAATAAGGGAAGAAGTGAATCCTAGCCAGAATTGTCAGCTGCCAATATGCTCCTTCTCTAATCTAAGAACCTAAATTGATTCATAATTTTAAATGGTGTAGAAGAAAAAAAACCAACATAGACAAGCAAGGTTTGGACAGAGCTAGTAAAAAATTACCAACAAGGACAATTGTGAAGAAGACTGGGAAGTGTTAGCTTTCTAACAGCGCAGTTAACAGATGAAAAGAACAACCATTTTTTTTTTCAAAAAATTATAAAAAAAAAAAAAAAAAAAAAAAAAAGAGGGAAATGAAAATCACTTGACTTGATAGTGCTGAAAGGTGAAGTTTTAACTCTGACAATTTATCTCACAACTGAGAAACAAAAAATATCATAGCAAATGCCTTAAAAAGAATAAGCATTCTGAAATGGAAAGTCACCATGTTCTAAGAACAGCTAGAACATTATTAGAACGATATTATATAAATTATTTCAGGGTTCTTTGAAAAAAATGTTATTGAGATCTATTTGATTAATTTTGATGAAGTGTCATTCTTTGATGAAGAAAATATTCTATCGACATTTTCTTAGATTTCAAATACTATTTTTTTACTCTGACTGCATCTGATCTGATGTGTAGGTTTGTTTGGCATTAACATCCTAAAATGAGAGGCAGAAAAGCTTTTTATACTGGCCCAACTTTGATTCTATGGAATGAAAGGAAGTGGAGTGACAGTATGTTGCCAGATATTTTATGAGACATGTGTGGCTACTTCATAAAAAAACTTGTAGCAAGCAGTGTCCTGGAATAGTAATGGTGAATTTACTCAGACTTCAGACCATATCTTCTTACAATCAATTAAATATTATTTTTCCCAACTCCAAAATATAAAACAGAGAATAATATGCACACCTAGGATAAAACTCTGCTTATCACTCTATTGTCTCTATAAATTACACACAGAAGAGCTTTATGAATTTGTCTTGTCTTTTAAGAACATCCCACCATGAAAATATTTTGAAACTAGAAGTGAATTAAATGCATTGTACTTTCCTGTGACACTGATGAAGGAATTGTGTGCTATGTTTTCCTGACAAACACATCATTAGTGTACATACATTTAAGCTGATTATTTCATTCAGTACCAGGGACATTACGGTTAGAATGATACAAAAGCACAAATCACACTTGATGTTTGCCGAATACTAAGCTCTGTATGATCTAATCAAGATTTCATCAAATGTTTTATTAAACTCAGTCACGCAAGCCTAGCTGAAGCCAGATGATCTCTTATTATCAACTAGCAGTAAATTACATACATTTTTGAACTGAATTTCAATGAAACTCTTCTTAAAATGCCTGGAAGCAACAAGAGGGTTAACTTACACAAATACAAATTGCTACTATGCTTTACCCTGGAAATTAAAAAGTGAACCGAGGAAATCAGGTTTATAAAAATTACTGATCACAAAAAAAATAAAGTGAAGATTATGATCCTATCAAAATGAGGTATTATAATTAATAACAACAACAAAAAAAAGAATAGCTCATTTTTGTTGTAGTGGTGTAACTCAGAATATGATGTGAGTACTTCTCATTTGTATTTTCAGAAGGATTCTTTTAATTACAAGTCAAATGGCAAGACAAAATTCCTGACTTTACATACTAGTAAAGAGCACAAAAATATGGTGTATCCTCCATATTCAACATTCATGTGTAATGTGAACACAGGAAATACCTAAATATACCTATATATTTAAAAGCATAAGTTCACCTCATTCAGAGGATGAGAAAGAAAATGATGGTTTTGCAACAAGTCTGATGTTAACACACTTTAATGGTAGCTACCAATGAATATCAAAGGTAGGAAGAAATTTGATTTGACTGTGCATTACAGTACTACTTCCACACCGGAGATATGCTGAGTGGTACAATGTCTCTGCTAAACCTAAGATAAAATCAAAGTATCTCATCAAGAAAGAAAGAGTATTTTTAAGCACTGTGTGCACTCTACAGTTAGAAATCATGACATTAATTTAGTAGAAAGTACAATCATAAAAATACAACTTAAAAAAATTAAATTTACTCAGCCATACACATAATAGGGCTAGAACATGTTTGTCTAAGTAGATAGCCTGGTCTTCAGCACTCATTTCACACAGTTAGTCTTTGCAGTAGTAAGATTATTTTCCTGGTTATGCACAGCTAAACATCCGAGACACAAGTCTTCCAGAGAAAATTAACTATTTACTGTTATTCTCAAAACCAATTGATTATCTTCAGCTTGGCATTTCATAAGGGGCACACTCGGCAAGCTAGCAGGGCCTATGGCGTACCTGGTGTGCCCTGAACTGTTCTGATTCAGTTATAGCCATTTCCAGCCATCTCTGGCATCAGTGTGCACACCTCATTTCCTGCTGTGCATCTGTGCCAGTGAGGAACATTACAGAACCTTGATCAGGAGAAGGAGGGCAGGAGAAGTGAGACTGCAAATTGGAAGTTTAAACTGGACATATTCATCATTAATCAATTTCTGATAGGCTACATAGTCTTTTCTGTCATTCAAATATATCAATTAATACATATAATGATATAACAATTGAAAATATAACAGTTGTTTTCACCCTTGTTGAAATATTTTTGCTTTATATTCCTTTATGTTATACAAAAATTATAGCGAGTTGGCAGTGCAAAGGCAAGGAAATAATCACTTACTGGACTGTGCAGTTTCCTTCAGTACTGATTAAAACAAACAAACAAAGCATTTGGTACCAAATGCTCTAAACTTTCAAAATTTAAAGAGACCAATTAGAAGAAAAAGTTGTGTAATTTACTCTTGGATTAAAAATCATATAAATGTGAATTAAAAATCATATTAAAATCAAAGTGGGAATTTCTAGTATCAGAATATATGCAAGTTATATGTCAGTATAACCCTTCAAGGTAAGAAGGGAGAACCTGAAAGTTGTGACCAGACCAAAGATATTTTATGCTTTAGAAATGCTCAACACCTTAAGACATTAGCTGAGAATCTCCTCAACAATATCCTTCAATTATTTGTTTTATATAGGATATGATTTGAAGATGCTTTTATTTCTCTCTTTAAGGATTACTAATTATTAAGTAAGTCTTCTGATATTTTACAAAATATAGTGCAAGCTTATGCTGGGATATTGATATGAAAATTGTTTGTTTCTTTATAACCAAAGATTTCCCAACTCTATGTACAATGATAAGAATCTAGGAAAAAAACAAAAAATCGCCATTGTCCAATAAACTGGTTTGAAAGCTTATTTCCTTATTTGCTTAAATATTAGTCACGGTTAGAAAAAGTAGTTTCAACATCTCACTCTTTTTTTCCTTCAGATTTTAAAGGTAGAAGTCAACAGGTTCAATCAGTAAGTATACTCTGGTTTACCATTCTTCCCTTATAGCAGGAATATTTCTAGGTATTATGATAAAGGTAGAAATATTGATAGCAAGTGCATAGTGACTAAATGAATCCTTAAATGACCAATCAACTCAGATGATAAAGGTATCCACTGGGGAAATAAGATGATCAGATAGTGAAGTAGCAACTCAAGGACGTTGATCCTACCCATCTATTCTGCACTGATGAGACCTCACCTGGAGTATTCTCTCCTGATATGGAGTCCTCAGGACAGGAGAGACATGGACCTGTTGGAGAGTGTTCAGAGGAAGGGCACAAAAATCATCCAAGGGATGGAATACCTCCCCTATGAGAGTTGGGGCAGTTTAGCCTGAAGAAGAGAAGGCTCCAGGGGGACCTGATAGTGGACTTTCAGTATCTACTGGGGGGCCTATAAGAAAGAAGGGGATGGACTCTTTAGCAGGGTCTGTTGTGACAGGACAAGGAGAAATGGTTTCAGGCTAAAAGAGGGAAGATTTAGATTGGATACAAGAGAAAAGATTTTGTTTGTTTGTTTGTTTGTTTGTTTTTACAATACCGGTGGTGAGGCACTGGAACAGGTTGCCCAGAAAAGTGGTGGATATCCAACCTTTGAAGACATTCAGGGTCAGGCTGGATGGGGCTCTGAGCAACCTGATCTATCTGTAGGTGTCCCTGTTCATTGCAGGGGAGTTGGACCAGATGACGTTTAAATGTGCCCTCCAATTCAAATGATTTTATGATTCTTTAAAATTACCTAATCTAATAACCCTTTCAGTTCAACTTAACTCAAACCTAATGACAACATTTAGTTTGAAAACAAGAAGATGGACTAATGAATTCTTCTCTTTTGAAGAATTAAACATTATTTAGCTTATTCCAACTGCACGTATAAATATTTTAAATGCTCGATACTCGTATTTGATATTTTATATCTTTCTTTCTTATTAACTTTAGCAGAAAGAAAATCAGATTCAGTACAGAACTTAACAAGAAATTGTTTCTATTGTCATTTCCTAAAATTAAGATCCTATCAAGAAACTTGGTTTTAAATTTGCCATATCTGGAGGAGCTTCATTTATGTGAAGTGTGGCACCCATCAGAAGTGATTTAGCTGTGATCTAAAGTGATGCAAATGCTGTATGCGCTTCAATAAATAATATGCAAATTATTAAGATCATTTCAGTTATTTTGATTCTTTTTCAATGCTCATTTTCAATACATTATAATCCCTTTTGTAACTCATATAACCTTTCAATCTCATGATCATGAGACTATTTTAATCATCCCCATTCTTGATGTCACAGAAAATGTCACAAAAAAATGTGCAGTTTTTTAGTTGCCATTGACTGAAACACAAAATCTGCTCTGAAGGTGTTAGTTTTAAATATAAATCTATGAGGTGATAACTGATTTATTTTATTTCATTTGTTGAAATCATATCTAAGGAAACATCAAATTAAGTCATGATCAGGCAAAATACCCTGAGGGATCAGAGAGAAGGATGGTTATTAGGCAAGAAGAAGTAAGGAAGAAATAATGCTTCTCTCTCCTTCTGTCCATACAAGACATTTTAGACAGGCACTGCAGCAATTGCTTCATGACAGTGGCTGAAATAATCACTAGCACCCTGACATGACCTCTGTTTAAACAGCAAAATCAGATTCATAGGGATTCATAGGTGAATCCTTTCACTGACTAGCGACACTTCAAAATGCAGCCTTAAATTCAGATCTTTTTGTCTTGCATTGTTCTTGTAAACCAACCAAAGAATACCTTTTGGCTTCTAAACCTAACAAAATCTTTTAAGAATGATGAAACTATTTAGTTTTCCATGCGGAGGCTTGATCCAGATACTGTTGGTACCAGCAGGAGTTTAGCAATTAAATTTTAGTGGGAAGAAGATTAGATTTGTTAAGTAATGGACATTAATAAAAACAGACCTTTATTACTGTGGTTTAAAATTAGGCAAGCAATCTGATTTTGTGATAAATCCTGAGGAAAATTACTTGGGTGAGCTCTCCATGATCTCAGTTCTTATGTTTCCTAAAGTATAAAGAGATGTTTTTTCTTTGTTCAGTCACAACAGAAGATTACAGTAATAATTCTTCTGTTTTAAAATAAATAACTAGATAAAGAGGTACCCCACTCCCATATTAAATTCAATACAAATTTGTTCTAATGTGGAGCATGTAACAGAGGAAGTGAAAATGCAATATCTTATTAGCAGAAAATATCTTAGAAAGAAGACAGCACCTTTTTTATAGACAAGAATATATTTCTTTGTAATGGATGAAATGTTTCTGGCTGACAAGATCATCTCTTTTGTATAAAAGCATGCTTTGGATTATCGTGATTGTAGGCAGGATCTTGATCCCAGCATATCACAAAATCACAGAATCGCAGGGATTGCAAGGGACCTCTGGGGATCATTGAGTCCAACCACCTGCTAAAGCAGGTTCCCTGCAATAGGTTGCAGAGGAAAGCATCCAGACTTGTTTTGAATATCTCCAGAAAAGGAAACTCCAAAACATCAATGGGCAGCTGGTTCCAGTGCTCTGTCACTCTGTCACATATGACGCTTTCTACTTTGAAGAGCCAAGTTTCTAACTTCATTCCCAAATATGATCCAAGTAAGAAGGTCATAAACTGAATTCCTAGATGATACTCCCTGACATGCACTTCCAGAAGAGCAGAGTAGTTATAACTCTGGTTCACCTAGAGGAATTGCATAGCCAAATCTTCACAGCGCAGCCAGCATACATGAGAAAATCTGACTGAGACATACTTAGAAAAAGACTCAGTTCATACTGAAAATTTTTATCTCCACTGGAGTATTTTAAATCTCCAAAATAAGAGGCAAATTAATTATATTTTTTATGGTGGACATTTTTTAATGCATTGTAGTTATATTTAATGCTATGGAGCACTAAACTTGATATTTCACCATATTTGTTTTTTGGTAATTTCAACCTTATGAAAATTTGTCTTACAACATGTATTTTATGCATCACACTTCCTTCTTTTAAAGTAGAATAGAAAGACACATGGTGGACATTGTTTTCTCCCAGCCTGATAGTTAAAGGTCTCCTTATTCTATGGCTGTTGGATCTTTTATGCATCTTACACTTAACCTGCTGCTAAATAGGTTTTCAAAGCCCAGAGATGTTACTTTTCTGAATTATATTCTCATTAATTTTGAAGAAACTTGGCTCAAGCTAGTAAATTTGTTTTGAATACATCAGCTAATGATCTGACCTATACCTGGTAAGCCTTACACTAATGTGTAATTAACACCACTCAAAAAAAAACCAACCAAACAAAACAAAACAAAATAAACACGACAGCAAAACAACTGTACAGGTTTGATTCTTTTATATCATTTTAAAGCAGGATGAGTAAGGCTGAAATTAATGGAGTGAGTGCTGCTGTAAAACTGGTGGCAGAAGACTACTGAAACATGATAATTTTCATTCCTTTGAACCATTTTTTCTATTTAACCAGGTACTATGAGAAGGAGGCATAGAAACTGTTAATGTCATGCCAATAGGCTGGAGATCTGCTTAGGCCATTGAAGATTTAATGTCATCTGCAATAAAAAATCTCAGCAGCAGCAGGAAATTACTGTATCGTTCTCTATTGGAGAGAGAAGATATTTGCAAAAAAATTTGTAAAGTGTGAATTATTATGACTGAAAATGTGTGTGAAAGAAATAAAACTCAAATAAAATAGGGTTAAAAGGATTGCACGGTTTAAATATTGTGTTCTTAAAAAGGACACTTTCCAGAACACTGGTCTTAGCAAGTAAAATTAAGAAATATCTTACGTTCAGAAAAGGCCTGCACTCAAAAATATTCAGTACAGATGACTTGTCCTTGGAGACAATGTGCCCTACTGCCATAAAGATTGGCAATGAGATCACAATATATCAAATGTACCAGTTCTTTTCCTGCTAGATGCTCAAGAAGACAAATTACAAAGCTGTATTCCAAATTCATATGCCAAAAAAAAAAAAAAAAAAAAAAGGGAAAAATAAGACAATGGGCAAGCAATGTGGCCTCCTATCTATGGAGGCTGAACTAAGCAACATTCTGAGCCAAATGCTGAGCACAGCTCTAGGAGATGATAACGAACAGGGATTATAAAGTATCCGTCCAAAGACTCATTTGTCATTGCCAGTCATGAGGAACCCAGAGCTGTAATTGGGACCCAACTACCAACATCCCTTAACCTGTTTTGCACATCTTTTTACTTGTGAGATGCAAGTGTGTGAATACAAATGCATAAAATTAACTTGGATAAAGGTTTTACAAATTAATATCAACTTTTCCATCCATAAGGTCTCACATTTAGCTTTATGGTGATATTTTAAATAAATATCAATATGGATTTATGATGGGTGATGTTTGTATTAAATGAGTATAATACACTGCTGATTTGAAATATGTCTATGTTGCTGGTCTATCAGGTAAAAACAGGGACAATCAGAGGTTTGGTCTTTTACTTCTGGCATTTAAACAATGACATTTAGGATTTTACATCAAAGTTCCATGTGTGCACTGTAGAAATCATACAAGACCTAAACTAACCATTTTAAAAATCAACATAAACTCTCAAAAGCAGACTGCTAGCATTATTTATACTTATAACCTCATCACAGACAAGATGATCTGGGAGATGTGTTGTTTCATCTGAGGGGAAAAATAACCTTAGAAGATACCTCTTAAAGATACTCTTTTAATTCTTATTTATCTATTTACATAACGAACTACTGAAATTGTTTATGTCTCAACATATAAAAACAAAAATGACTCAAAAATATAGAGGGATTTTCAGTCTATTGGCTACAGAGTTAAACTTGTATCATTCCAGTAGTAGGCTTGTTTCCGTGGTTACATTTTTATTACGGTGCGGCCTTTTATGAATCTTGCAAAATCACTTGGTACTCATGAAAATAACCTTGGTACTCAATTTATATGCATTCCAGTCTATCAAGCTATAGTATATCTACACTATATAAAACAGCTAATTGGAGGGCACGAGATCTTCTCTTAACACACTAAAAAATCAAACCGCTTTTAGATTATTACAGTGCAGTCTTTCAAAGTAAAAGAATTTGTGAAAGGTGTATACCATAGTTCCTGGTACCCCAGCACAAACTGTACCTATCTCTAATGTATATTGCTACTAGTTTATGAAGATTGTGACAAATAGCCTTCCCTTCCTCTGATGAGATAAGTACTGATTCCTCTATTTTGACAGTTTTGCACTCAGCTTCCTGCTTGTTGAAGAGAGTAAAACCCTTCCATACTGTTCTATAAGTACAGATTCCTATCAGAATTCCTACTTATCTGTATTCCTACAGATTCTTCTAAGTCCTTTTTTTTTTCTTTTTTTTTAATTTTTCTTTCTGTGAAAAGCCTACCATGACTGTGTTCTAAGCAAGATACTGGAAATCTTTACTGTAAAAAAAAAAAGGTCTCCAATTTCAACTGGGTTCTGGAGCCCAGTGAGGGCAGCCCATGCCAGGAAGGACCTACAGGGCTTCTGGGCAGAATTTCAACTCCAATCCCCATTCTCAACTCAGACAGTAAGCAGTAAGCACATTAAAAAGCTTTTAGATTGATGATACAGTTAAGAAGTTTAAAGCTACAGTCTTGTAGTGTTTTATACAAGTATTATTTTTCTTTTTTTTTTTAATTAGAATTCCTTTCCACCTCAGATTAAGAAAAAAAGAAGTTACTTATTTTCCACAAAACACTTTAATATTATGAAGAAATCTGAATGACACAAACACCTCCACCTCCCTGCCCCCCACATGCACTTCTCCTGTCTATTCTTAGGAAATACATATATATTTTAATTTACTGTCCTTGTACCTGCAAGGCTACACTCTGTGTGAATTTCTTCCACCAGGAAACCTGTAGGGAACCTGCTTTGGTGGGGGGGTTGGACTCGATGATCTCTGGAGGTCCCTTCCAACCCCTATGATTCTGTGCTTCTGTGAAACATAATTAATAATAAAACCCAGTTTTATTCTATTGTGAGCCTCTGGGTTTTTGCTTTGCAGGGGCAAGAAATGTTTGTGAGGATTTAGAGAGGAATAGTTATTCAAGTTGTGATAATGTTAACGTCAGCAGTCTGACTTCCAGGGGCAAAAGGTGGAGATTTACTGAGTGCATGTGCATCTTCCTCAAAATCAGTCCCTGTTTTCTGAGGTTTGAGTTACACAATGCACTGTATGTAACAGTTGCTACAGGTAGAATTCATAAGAAAATGCGTATTCAAACAGAAATGTGAAGAGGCGTATTTCCTGAGAAAATGTAAGAGAATCTACATCCTGTGGAAGAAGGGACGGGCAACTCAGAAAGAGTACAGAGAAGTTGTTAAGATGTGCAGGGAGAAAATCAGAAAGGCGAAAGCCCAGCTTGAACTCAACCTGGCCGCTGGGATAAAAAGAAACAAGAAACCCTTTTACAAATATATCAACAGTAAGAGGAGAACTAAGGAGAATCTCCATTCTTTACTGGATGAGGCTGGGAATATGACTACTGAGGATAAGGAAAAGGCAGAGGTCCTGAGTGCCTTCTTTACGTCTGTCTTTAAAGGTCAGACCAGTTATCCTCAGGGTACTCCACTTTTTGACCTGGTAGTCTCGGCTGGGGAGCAGACTAACCACCCACGATTCAGGAGGAAACAGTCAGAGACCTGCTACTCCAACTGGACTGTCACAAGTCCATGGGGCTGGATGAGATTCACCCGAGAGTGCTGAGGGAACTGGCGGAGGTGATAGCCGAGCCGCTTTCCATCATCTATCAGCGCTCCTTGTTGACTGGTGAAGTACCGGAAGACTGGAGGCTTGCCAATGTGACTCCCATCTACAAGAAGGGCTGTAAGGAGGACCCGGGGAACTATAGGCCTGTTAGCCTGACCTCGGTGCCAGGGAAGGTAATGGAACAGATTGTCTTGAGGGAGATCACGCGGCATGTGCGGGACAACCGGGGGATCAGGCCTAGCCAGCATGGGTTCACGAAGGGCAGGTCCTGCTTGACCAACCTGATCTCCTTCTATGATCTAGTGATCCGTCTGGTGGATGGGGGAAAGGCTGTTGATGTAGTCTACCTAGACTTCAGCAAAGCCTTTGACACTGTCTCCCACACTATTCTCCTGCAGAAGCTGGCAGTCCGTGGCTTGGACAGGTACACTCTTGGCTAGGTAAGGAACTGGCTGGAGGGCCGGGCCCAGAGAGTGGTGGTCAATGGAGCTAAATCCAGCTGGCGACCGGTCACGAGTGGTGTTCCCCAGGGGTCGGTGCTGGGGCCTGTCCTCTTCAATATCTTTATTGATGACCTGGATGAGGGCATTGAGTGCACCCTCAGTAAGTTTGCAGATGACACCAAGTTGGCTGGAAGTGTTGATCTGCCTGGGGGTAGCGAGGCCCTACAGAGGGATCTGGACAGGCTGGATAGCTGGGCTGAAGCCAATGGGATGAGGTTTAATAAGACCAAATGTCGGGTCCTACACTTTGGCCGCAGCAACCCCAAGCAACGCTACAGGCTTGGGGCGGAGTGGCTAGAAGACTGTGTAGAGGAAATGGACCTGGGGGTGTTGGTTGACGCTCGGCTGAACATGAGCCAGCAGTGTGCCCGGGTGGCCAAGAAGGCCAATGGCATCCTGGCTTGTATCAGAAGTAGTGTGACCAGCAGGAGCAGGGAAGTAATTGTCCCCCTGTACTCAGCTCTGGTGAGGCAGCACCTTGAGTACTGTGTCCAGTTCTGGGCCCCTCACTGCAAGAAAGACATTGAGGCCCTGGAACATGTTCAAAGAAGGGCAACAAAGCTGGTGAGGGGTCTGGAGCACAGGCCTTATGAGGAGCGGCTGAGGGAGCTGGGATTGTTCAGACTGGAGAAGAGGAGGCTCAGGGGAGACCTTACTGCTCTCTATAACTACCTGAAGGGAGGTTGTAGTGAGCTGGAGGTCGGCCTCTTCTCTCGTGTAACTGGTGATAGGACTAGAGGGAATGGTTTCAAGCTGTGCCAGGGAAGATTCAGGCTGGATATTAGGAAATACTACTTCTCTGAAAGAGTGGTCAGGCACTGGAATGGGCTGCCCAGGGAGGTGGTGGAGTCACCGACCCTGGAGGTGTTCAAGGAACGTTTGGATGTTGTGATGAGGGACATGGTTTAGCGAGAACCATTGGTGATAGGTGGATGGTTGGACTAGATGATCTTATAGGTCCTTTCCAACCTTAGTGATTCTGTGATTCTGTGAAAGCAGAGGTGATCTGGAAGGGATAATGATTGGAGGTATGGCTCTGAGGGACAGGGGCCTGTGGGTGGCCCACAAATGGGACAGGGACAGGGGCATGAACAACTGTGACAGGACTGTGCCCTGAAGACATCCCATGCTGAAGTAAAGGAATAGTAAGAAAAAACAAGCTGGGGAGGAAAAGAGGAAGAAGCAAGGACTCTGGAAAGTCTGAAAAATTATTAATGGTCAAGGAAAATGATCGAATGAGATATTTCTAAAGATAAAGAATCACAGGGCTGAATAGAGAAGAAAGCAAGCCATATATCTCACTCCATTCCTTGTACAGTAAGGGTTCATTAAATCTACACATTTAGATAATTATTTGTTGTTTTGGCTCAAGTAAGGAGAACAGGTGACACAAGGGGGATCACTGCTTCTGCTTGTCTCATATCTGGAAGAAGTCTGCCTGAACTTTTAGGTTTTCTGAGCATTAACTTTTGCTGTTCAAATCTCAGCCTTTCTGCCTATAAACCCCATTCCAAATTTGGTATAGGAAAGTTATTTCTCAGTTAGCAACACTGATTTTTACCTATGTTGTTGTGATGCAATTTTGAATATAGACTCCCATATAATGGGGAGGTCCAGAGGTAGGGTGAGAAAAAAAACTGATATCAGTGTCTTTTACTTACACTCTTCAAATTTTTAAATAAGGAAGACAAAAGTATTCTATAGTGGATCCTACTCTTTTTTTTTTTCTTTATCCTGGTGGGATTTTTCAGACATGAAAAGAGAATCACTTGTTGATCATGTTTGAAATGGTAGAAAACAGTCTTTTTCAGTAAGTTTAGTCAACCAGATAAGTTAGCATTTGCATTAAGTGGAATAGATTCCTTAGTGTTAGAAACAGAGATCTCTTTTGACTGTCTTATAGTTTGTTATGAGTTTGTGACTTATGAATATGAGTACTGTTTAATCGATTTAAATTTTTAATACCAGACTGTCATGGTTTTATGATTTTCAGTTATCAGTATTCCACATCATAACATCATGTAGTGCACTGGGAGTTAAAGTGTTCAGCGTACCTGTCCCTGAAGAGAAAAAGAACTACGTTCCCCAGAAGACTGTTCGCTGTGCTGTTATCATTTCTGCTCAGGGGGAACAGATATAAGGCCTTGGTAGGTCATCTGGTCGGCTCTTCTTCGTCAGTCTTTCTCCCTGCTGCTCGACTGTCTGCACATCTCACCTCTGCATTACGGTGAGGCCTACCCAGCTTTTGGACAATCTCTCTCTCTCATTATATTTGATTTATTAGCTTCAATTCTAATTATATTGTATTATAGGTGTGTTATCTTGCATTCCGATACCATATTTAGTAAATTAGTTCGTTTCTCCTCAGAGGTGAGAGGAGGAGAGGCTTACTCAGCCTGATTCTCACTGCACTGGTGGAAGTCTACTTGTTCAGAGTTGTCCTTAAGAACTGTCACTTTCTTCATCTCTGCTATAGGGAAATAAGGTACATCTCCTGGATGACTAGAGAGGTTCTCAAGAAACAGTGCAAGCAACAGCAGTTTTAAACTTCTTTCTTTCTTTCTTTTCCAATTGGAGAAACCATTAATCTGTGCTCTGAAAAACTATAGACTGTGACCTGATGTCTTTGCCAAGTAATCTTTATATATTTTTTTTTTCTCAAAATCATTCCTAAACACATCATGTAAGATTCTTAAATGGCCTTTCTTGTATAGATGTTACTCGAAGAGCTACAGTTTCCTGTATATGAGGAGTTGCTTCCACATGTGATCAAGATGGCTTCTTTTCTATGATAGTATATAATAATTTTTATATTCTTCTAAACCCATCTACTTCATTCAGATTATGTTATGGTTTAGGGAGCCTGTACAACAGGAAGTTCCTTTAAAGAAAAATCCACCAATGAGTGTGGGCTAAGCTCCTCCTGTAACAGACTGAATAAAATTAATCTTAGCACATTCCTTGGATCTTGTCCCTGCTGTAATTCAGAGATAAGGAGAAAAAAGGTTTCTATGTTACCATTCCCTGCTGTGACTAAAGTTTTGAGCAGAGTGTGAGAGAAAGTGAGAAGAAGCTAGTTTAACCCCACTGCCCTAAACCATTATCCAGTAGGGTTAACTGAAAGAAAATGTAAGACTGTTTTGGCATAGAAAGAAATGAAAATAACTCTTCTTTTTCTTCAGTATAATGGGATCAAATCTATACAAAAGAAGTCATTCAGGAAGAAATTAGTACAGCCATTCAGGAAGACATGGATTTGGGTCAAACTGAACTAAAATGAAATGTTCTCACCTGTTACTTTCTCTGCAGTGTCTGTTCATTATAAAAAAAATGTTGCTTTAAAATATATATACATATAAATGAGAAATTTATTTAAAACATTGAAGATTGTTAAGAAGAAAAGCATTTAAGATAAACATTTTAAATAAATTCCATTTTACCCAATAGTTACCATCCATGGGTTTGATATCTAGTATTTGTCATCTCAATTTCCTCCAGAGTCTAAGAAGGTAGGTAACATCCATCAGACAAATCATTTCCATCCTTGAGAGAGGTCTAACGGCTAGCTGTTAACGAAGTTTCTCATTCCCAAACTCCATGAGATCATCATTGACTTTTGCCTGAGATTACTCTTTACTGACTTCTAATGACATTGTTGCTTGTTTTGATCTTAAACTAGCGCAGTAGTACTAGGCAAAACAAGCAGCAGCAATTTGCACCAGTGGTAAGATGGAATATGAAGTCAGACAATCACAGGTAGATTATGGTCAGACAGTCACAATTAAACATATACTGTGGGACTCTAGCCTTACCCTCTTAGGATCAACTGGTGGTTTCCATAGACTAGACAAGGAGTGCCTTAGTAACTAGTTTAGACTATACACTTAATTTTTATCTCACTAAAGTTAATTCTTTATTCCCGCTATCTCTGCTGTTCTCTTTATTCTTTTGGATTAACTGAACTACAAAAAATGTTATTTGATTTGGTTTACATATTATCTCCAATTCAGTATTAAGTGCTATTGCTAGTTTTCTGGAACCAATTTTTAATAACCCAATTCTGCATTGTTTTAGGGCCCTTGGGACACTAACAGGCCCTATTAGCCACAGCCAGTCTTTTGTGGCTACCTTGCTGACACTCCATGTCCTTGTTTCCACCTAGCCTAGGGCCATCAATCCCTGCCCCAGCAGTGCCCCAGCAAGGTCAATCTCCAGCTCCCTAAAGCCTTGCACTGCCCAGCCCAATTCACAAACTATAATCTGAGCCTCATCTCGTACCTTCCTTGTACCTGCAGTGTACCCTCACTGGGACTTATTTTGACCCCCACCTTCAGGCTGATGTTAAAGCCTGGACTTGGCTGTTCTCCATGCAGGTGTCTGATGCCCTGAGGAACTGCCTCAGCTGCTCCCCAGCATACCCTGCCCCTTTGGAGGAGGCAGTAATGTGATCCCTGACTGGAGTGGCCCATGGCCTGCCAACTACACTATCACTCCTGACTCCCTGTTCTTTGGACAGATGCCAAGCCTCACTGTTCACTGACAAAATCCTTGGATCCAGTTTTGCACAATTTTTCAAGAGCTGATTTACTATAATATCTTAAAAACATATGATAGGAGATGAATAGAGTTACCTGGGAATCGTAAATATGTAAACTTATTCTAAATGTAAATGTATTGTCAAAATATATATACCAATTCTAAAATAAATTTAAAAAAAAACAGCAGATCTAAGAAGAAATTATTATCAAGACATAGGATTAGCTTGTAGTTTAAACCTGCATGATCTGTAGCTATATATTGTAGCGATTTGATTTTTAAAATTATTATGAAATAAAAAATATTTTCCATTTCTTGTAAGACTAGAAGGAGGATTGTATCTGAATTATGGTCATAATTGCCCTTGGTTTTTACAGGGACTCAATTAATGGGTTTCAGAACACACGTGAAAAAGAAAATCTATAACTAGTATTTCAGGATGAAATCCTAACAAGCCTACAGGGATTTCATGTGCCAAAAGACTTCACTTGTTTAATAGAACTGAATTTTCTCAAGTCAGTCTTAAACAAACATACAGGTGCTTCCATATTATTTTTGCAAATAAATACACACAAATCAGTCTGACAGTAACTTTCCCTTACAAATCTGTATTTCAAAATTGGAAATTATTAAATCTCTTTCTCTCTTTTTTCAACTCAACTACCATAAAAAAATATATATATATCTTGCTGTGAAACAGTGCCAGTGATTATGTAGCTAACAATTATGTAGCCAAACACTTTCAATTTTTTCATAAATTTGTTTGGAAGACTATGATACAGAAAAATGCACTCAAAAACTGTGACATTCGCAGAATATGTGCTGCTGGAGCAGAGTACTACTCTGTTTTCTGGTAATTTCTTATCCAGGTCTACACTAGAAAGAAAGTGAATGTCATTATTCGACTAATTCCATCAGTCTGAATTTTTTATACTAAAGTGTCATTATAAGTTGCAATGCTTTCTGTTCAACAAATTATTATCTAAGTTGAAAATGCTAATATGTTTGGTTAACAGCATAAAACAGATCTAAATTATGAGCATTAGAATTACAGATGCTCTCATTTGTACACATTCTTCGCAGATACCAAATACACTAAATATAACAGAAATGAGCCAAACTAAAATGAAGAAATTTTTGAGAAATGATTTTACAAGTTGACATCAAAAAAGCATTTACCACAGTGTAGACAAAAGTGGGTGATGATCTAAGAAACAGGAAGCTGGAAAATATTCCTATTCTTTTATAGTGGGGGAAATACTGTCTTATCAAATAAAACAGCTTTTGGACTTGGGACATTCAAAATAACATGCAATGATCAAATGTATATTTATCCTGACTTGGCTGAGCAAGGATTATCTTCGGTAGCTTACATGGAAAAGGAAAGTGTGTGGCAGCTGGAAGCAAGATCAAGGTGACATGGGAGGACTACGGAGATGCTATTCGTCACCATAGGGAGAAAATTCATGAAGTCAAAGCTCGATTAGAATTTAAGCTGATCAATACTATTGAGAACAACAAAAGGCTTTTAAAGTACATAATAGCAACAGGAGAACCAAAGATAACATTGATCCATTACTTTATGAGATTGGTCAACTCACAAACAGGGATATAGATAAAGCAGAGGCATCTAATACCTTCTTTGACTCTGTCTTTAACACCAGTGATGAGCTCTAGGAACCTGGAGCCCTCAGTAGGAGGTCTGTGACTGTGGAAATAATAAATGCCCAGCCAACTCCGAAGTTGTTCAGGATTTAGTGCTGAAGCTGGATAAATGTGAATCTATGGGAACTGATGGCAAGTTGAATGTGCCAAGTGCCCTGGCAGCAAAAAGGGCCAACCATACTAAGGGGTGAATCAGCCCCAGCACTGCCAGACAGGTGAGGGAAGGGACTGTCCCGCTCTGCCCTGCATTAATGTGGCCTCAGCTCAAGAACTCTGTGCAGTTTTGGGCACCACAATACAAGGTCAGCTACACTGTGGTACATAGGGAGGCTATTCTTGGGCTATAAACTTCCAGATTGTCTTTGTTTAAAGGTGAATTTACATTGCCCATCCTTAGTCAGAAGGAAATTAGTCTTAATCCACATTTCAAAATTCTGCAATATGGTAAAATTTTTGCATGGAATTATTGACAATATACGATAATGCTGATAATAGTGGACACTTTTACAATAAAGGACATTAACTACAAAACTGTAAGTGCCTTGCAGAAATAGATGCCTCCGTAAAATCAAGCCATTTGTGTTAGAAACTTGAAGTCAGATCACTTTGTGAACAAGTCTAATGCCAATGAGAAGAGAGCCACATTTTATCTTCAACTTATTGACAAGCAGGGATTGCCAATATGTGAGGTATCTGCTTGGAAGCATTCTGAATATTTCAGTTTTCATTGAATGCACTGGTCTTTTGAGTAAGAAATCATTGGAGTAGCAAATTACTGCTTTGTTGCCTGAATATTTCCTACTGATATTTTCTTTAGAAGTGCTAAGAATTTATAGGTGAAACATCAAGCCCAGAATTCATTAATATTAATTTATCAGTTGTGCATGTCCAGTTTGTCCTGAAATCAGTCAAATAAAAATCTACTAAGTTTACAAGAAGGAGAAAGTGTTTCAACATGAAACTCCAGTTAGAAGATAACTGGATTAAGTACTGGAAAAAAACTTGTATTTCAGAAAAAAATACAGATTAGACAGCAATTTCCTTTATGCAAACTCATAGAGCTTTTTTTTAAATATATTTAACATCTATTTATTCTCTTTTTCTTTTTTATTTCAGTAAAACAGCTACCTAACATGCTTTATTTATGACATATGAATTCTAGTCTTTCTAGAAGCAAAAATTGTTGGCTAAGAAGATGATCATCAATGGATTGTCAATAACCTTCCTCAAATTTTAAATTAAAATTTCTGCATGCCTTCTTTTCAGAATTATTTCAACTTCATACAGTGGAGTCTCAGATTACATGGCAAAAATGCAACTTTATTCTCTTCAGACAGTTATCTTTGCATTTTTTTATTCTTTGGCACTTTTGATATGATCTTTAGCTATTCCCTTCTTACTACATACTTTCCTGTTTCTCACTCTTCTTTCACCTTCCTCTGCTGTTATTTCTATGACTTTGTCTTCCTTATACTCATTTTTAAAATTTGTGAATATCAGTCTTATTTTTTTTTCTCAGAGTAAGTCAAAGCTTATAGAATCATTTTTACTTTTCTCTGTTGTTCCCTATTTTCATGTAACAATAAATATTAAGCAAATTTAAGATTTTTGCTGCTATTTCTTCTATTTTTCTTCCTTCTTTTGTAACGTGTTTACAACAGTTCATAGAGGTCCCTGCTGCTGCTAGTCCTTTCACTAAGTTCCTAAGTGGAGATAATAAAACATAACAACATTATTATTGTAAATTTTAATATGTGCATTTGTTAAAGTCAGCAGCACGGGTGCAGATTATATGTCTTGTCTTTTTGTAAAGGCAAAGAGAAGATTTTGTTTTTCCATAGTGTCCCAATGAAGAAATGTATGTTATGAAAGCAAGTTCACTTAGATATGTTATTCTACATTATCACTATGTTACAATACTGTATTTTGTATTTCCGTTAAAGTCACTCTTTCAATAAAGAAAAATGAATGATCACACAGAAAATACTTATTACTCTATCTTGATTTTTCTTCTGCCAAACCTTTCAGCACTTCAGAACATGATTTTTGTTGTTTTTGTTTGTTTGTTTAGTGGTTTTGTTTGTTTCTCATATATGTTTTCTGTTTAGATGGATTTCTGTCACTATTCTTGATGTAGTCTATGATGTCTTCTGTTCAGAAATCATTTATTTTTAATTAATCTCAACAAACAATCTATGAAGTCATTCATCCTAATAGTGTTGTCTAATGGTTATACTCTTCCATTTTTTAATTGCTGTTTTTATGTACAGGCATTTTATCTCTTTGATGATATGAGGATTGCTACAGTATCTTCATAATTTTTGCTGCTCCTTACTTAATTCCTTTCAACTTCAACATTCTTAAGAACAGAATACTAAAGTCTATCTACGATATTTTATGTTCATTTATTCATAAGAAGAGTGGCTTTTTAACACCTTTACCATGATATGATCCCTACCTTCAAACAGGTCCCAGATCATATCAAACATTTCTTGCTATGAATATGCTTTATAACATTATTTAAATTTACTGCCCATTATCATCTTTAACTCCTTTCATCACTATTTTTTCATAGATTGCTCTCATATAGAATGTATTTGTTTCCTATTATTTTATCCCTGATGAGCACGTCACATGAAAAAGCAGTTGCATTTCCATGGCTATTTTCTGTCCACATTTTTTCTGCTTCTCATAGTTATGCACATCTGCACTCTCAGTATCTACAAATTTTAGTATCACCTCTAAATTTAATTGCCTTGCTAGTTTGACCCAGATTTAAATCTTTCTGTAACATGTTTAATTGAGGGCAGGTGTAACAACGACCCTTGAGCATACCATTACATTCTACTGTACACTCTATGCTCTACAGTTTTGCTCTGAATTTTCATTTGTGTTGGTCTTCACTATGTTTTCATTACACATTTTCTGTAGCTAAGTGTATTACCATTATTTTTGCGTGATGCTACATAAAAACAACACATATTTGCTTATGAAACTTGTGGCAAGTTTTTTTCATCAGCTCATTTTGTGAGCAAATATAAGATAAACTTTTCATTCAACGTATACAATCATCCTGTTTGTCAAGTGCTGTAAATGAAATCTCCTAAATACTCACATATGGATAAATTTCATGATATGTATTAGTTCCACTAAGAAATAAACATTTGTCAAACTTGTAAGATTATATTATTACTCTATCCAGGTTAGCGAATCATGGGTTATTTTCAGATTTTCTATTTTGAAAACAAACTATTAAAAGATCTGTTAAGGAAACACATTTATATGTCCTGTCTTCCTTTCTTTATTACTGGAGAATGAAAGTGAATAAACAGAGGACGTTTTGCAGATCCATAACAAAGAAAAGGGATGTCATGTTCTCTTATCTTCTCAAGAGATAAAATGTAACTATCTTTTGTAACGTTTCCAGATCTGCTGCCTGTATGATTATGCTGGTGATGATATGCTATACCTTCTGTCTCTGTTTCTTCAAACTCTACTATAAAATAAAAAGTTGGTCCATATGATTTTCCTGTAAATCTTAACGTTTTCCTAAGCGATAGAGTTAAACTTTAACGGTTCTCAAAGATTAATCTTCTGTCTTTACAATTGTTGGTAGGATTACTTTTCTCTGGTACTTTCCAATTCTTCTAAACTTCTAAAATTAATTGTACTCCTAAGTGGTTGACTAAGTTCATTAGCTAGTACCCTGAATACAGTAGAAAGCATGTTCAAAGTCATTACTACTTCCTAATTCCAATGTCCAAAGCTCTTTTACTCGTTTTGTATAACACTTCCTCCTTTTTGAAAGACAAGTCTGAGTGGTAGTAGTTCACTTATTTTACATGATAATATTTTACTTATTTTTAGTATTATTTATTTGAGTATTGTTAAATATTATTTATCTTATTGATTATTTGTTTATGAGCTAAATCTCACTTATTTTTAATTTGACCATGTACTAGGTCTATAGATATCTTCCTTACTCCCTTGACTCTATTTTGCTTGTGTATATTCTGTTGTTTTTGTTGATTTCTTTTAACAAAGACATCTTGTTAGTCCACTAGGGTTTTACTTTACTGCTTATATTCTGACCACATACCTTTAGTTTTCATAGTAATTTTACATTGTCTCACATCTTATATAGCTTGCTTCCAATAATGTATGTTTTAACAAATACATTTTTGGTTTAAGCTTCTGAAATAGTCTCCTGATCAACCTACTACTGTTATGGCTTCTCAACATCAAAAAGATGTACCACTTATCACCTCATTTACTTCACTTTGCTCCATAAATGTATGATATTTTTATATAACTCTATGCAGAGAAAATATTTGTTTCGTTTACTGAAGTACCTTGTGGTCACAGGGTACTGAATGTCACCATTTCTCAAAATTCCTACTAATGCTTCTCAAGCAGAACCAGAAATTGGCCTTCACTGACGATGTATGCTTTTTCATTTGTGTTTTTATCAACAGCTATCTTGGTATTTCTTGTCCTCTGTGACAGGTGTGGTTTTGGGTTGGGACCTTGAAGAATGATCCAGAGTTTTTTTCTGTTTCACCCAGTCCTGATGTAATTTTGCAGATGTTCAGTGTAAGTGTATCTCCATACTATTTTTCTGATATGCTTGATGAAAGGATTTCACTAAGTGTTTATGTATTTTTCCATCAATTGATCCACATTCACATATGCATTAGTGTTAAGGTTAATGTGGATTAATTTAAAACAGTTTGTCAGTGGCAGTTATATACCTGGCTTTCTACATAGTAAAAGCAGGGATGCATTTTGTTACTTTGTAGAAACTGACATTCTATAAGTTTACCTACCTTCAGTTTACCTAATGCCCTCTCATGTCCATTTACACAGCAAAATGTGGTACTTTGTTTTCTGTTTATTATGTTTATTATCATTTTTCTTCTGATAACTTTGGATAACTTTGTTGTTTGTTTTAAGAACTGACTCCTGGATAGGGCCTCTACTGAAATATGTAAATTCTTAGAAATGCAGTTCTTATCAGTTTCTGGTGATCTGGAGAGAGAAATATTTTGGACCTGTGTAGTTAACATCAGATCAGATTGTTTTTGCACTTCTAATTCCCATTGATTTTATTAAGAGTTATATGCCTAATTCCTTCTATCTGTATTCCTAAACATGATAAGCTTGTGTGTTTTCCAGATTCGAGTGATCTTTACAAAGAAGGAAAAGAAAGAAAATAAAATGTTTTTGACTTTCCTCTTCACATTAATTTTCAACAACAAAGGTATCTTTAAGATGTTCATGTAGTATTCCTGTGTAAGTGGGAAGCTACTGATCCAGAAAGATTCAATATAACCACTGACTATATTCTAACAGTTTTTGGACTACAGGATGTATTAATATACAGCAAAGAATGCCTTTTCAGATTTGTTGTGGTCTTCTGTCACTGGGGACGTCCACTGTATCAGAAGCTAGATTTTGTATCTTTCTAATGGCTTTAAAAAGGAACAATAAATGTCAGCAGGCAAAAAGGCCAAAAAACTGGGAGAACTGATGTGCACTAGCAGATTCTTTGGGGGTTAGTCATATCCATTCTTGGGTCTTCCTTTCTACAGGTATTTTTATAATGACATAATATAGAAAAGCAAATAAATGTTAAAATTCTTTACTCACTATCTAGTCCAGCAAACAAGGGATAATTGAAGAAAAAAGAATCTAAAATATCTCAGCTTTCAAATTCAAATCTCCACCAGTATTAAGAAACGTATCTTTCTATTTATAGCTTTAACTATTTTGAATTCTATGTACCCTGTAACATATAGAAAAAGGTACAAAATGTTTTCTCTTTTTTTAAAGACAAGATAACTGTAAAAGTACTTTGTTATCAGAATTAGTTGTCTTCTGAATTATACATAATTTTTATAGAAATTGATGTAATTAGATTCTTTTCTACTTCAGTCATTTGTTCTGTGAGGCTTGTGTCTCTATAGAAAAACAACAACAGTAACAACAACAACACAAAAAATAAATAACAGAAGAAAAGTTCACAACATCGAGATACTGATTTTTTTTCCAGTTAATACAGCCTCATAGCACATATACTAATTATTGATCTTCTGTTTTATTTTAGTGGTTACTGAACTATTTTACTTCCATAGCATAATATTTAAAGTGGTCTTAGGAAAGCATAATTATCATCTATTTGGCATTATGTTGCTTTTCTCAGTTCTGTTTAAAGATGCTCTTTGCATGTGTACAATTTCAGTCAATAGAACTAAATACAAGAAAATTTAAAAATTTTAAAAATTCTGAAAGATTCCTAAAGGTTCATCATGCCTGCTGCTTTGATGAGAACTCAGGGTAATAAATTATAATTTTTTTTTGTACAATTATTATATCAAATTATACCAACTGACGAGGTTTCCTTTTCTTTGCCATTCACATTTTCTAAGAATAAAGATTTGTCCAGTTGTGTTTATTTCCATGAAAACTTTTCCATTATACAGTCCTTCAGTACACTGCTCTGGTTGTTTTTAAATAAAGTGAAAATAAGAGACTGTACCTATTAGGAATTTCCCCTATATGTATATGAGCAAAAAGCCTTGCATGTACATATATATTGTTTTTTTTTTTATTAAAACATTAAAAAGACAGCAAATAATCCCATAAAACTAGTGGGATATTCAACCCTGTTTTTGTGAAACTAATGCATCAGTCTGGTTCAATGGCACTATTTGCAATTCTCACTGAGTTCTCAAAGTGTTTGTTGGAGACTTCTGATGAAATTTTACTCTTCCTGTGTTTCATCTTTGACAATATCTGTTTATAATTTGTACAGACTGCCAAAAAGCAATGACATGAATAAGGTGATTGTGAAGTGAGAGAGATCTTTCCCTGGAAGAACAGATCTTATAAAAGTCAGGGAAAGAGACATTATCAAAATTTGAGTTGAATATCTCATTGCAACTCTATAAATTCCATTTAAAAAATCACAGGGTCTGAAAATAAAGTCACAAATATACAAAAAAAAAAAATTTTTTTTCAGAAATCATGGAATCATAGGAGTTGGAAGGGACCAAGTATCATACACTGCAAGCAAGACTCAATCACTCAGCTCCTCTTTCATACTTCTTTCTCAGATAATCATGTTTTCTGTTTCTAGTATTTGTACTGCAATTCTCTATTTGCACAATAGCCACATAGCAGATGAAACTGTGAAACAGATAGAGAATAGGCAGAGATTAGTTATATTATGCATGGAATGTGATATTCTTCTGTTTTGAGCTATAGATACAGGCCTGGGTGGATGGCTTCCAAGAAACAAAAAGGGAAGTGAAGGAAGCTTGACAAATGAAAATGTGAACAGCAGATTTGCATAGTCAGAAAATTTAACGTCTAGATCTACTGAACTAGCTACTCACCCAGGCTTTGGCTTACAGGTCTGAAGCTAGGCTTGTTAGGAATAACTTAAGTCTTTGTATCCATTATTGCTATTATCTTTCTTCTAGAGACCTGAATCATGAAAGACAGACTCCTCCTCTGCATGTTTTCCAGTGGGCATTGAAAACCTTAGAAGGGCAGGACATTTACTGCTGTTTTATTAGTATTGCAAATGGTGATACTAATGGCAATTAATAGCACTTTCACGAAAAACAACCTTTTGAAGAGACTCAAGCAATGGAGTAAGGAAAGCTATTGTCTGTCTGTTGTGCCACCTACATTAGTGACAAAATAAAGAAAATTAATTCTGATATTTGGATATGATTGGTAAGAATTTTTGCCCTAAAATTTAGTGCACAGACTTTAAACACATTTCAGGGATTGAGCTTAGACTCAATCTCTGAAATGTATTTACACTCTGAGAAAGTAAGTATTTTCTCAGTGTTACTTATCAGAATCTTTCAA
This sequence comes from Pavo muticus, assembly GCA_016647715.1. NCBI lineage: Eukaryota > Metazoa > Chordata > Aves > Galliformes > Phasianidae > Pavo > Pavo muticus. The sequence goes on from JACDJE010000105.1 coordinate 956,257, forward strand.
AAACCTAAATCTTCATTTGCATCATCCATAGAATACAGGAGGATGTGTACGTGACTCCACCCACCTGATATGTTTCTTGTTTGTTCTCTAAAGCCTAAAGATAGTATGATGATCCCAACTAGATAGGGAGAAGATCAGATGCGATCAATATAGGACTCAGAATAACTGACCATCTATTAAGTATCAGTTCTTCAGAATTGTTATGGTTCTGCATCTTAACATGAGTGTGCATCAGTAGCTACTTTTTAGAGAGACAGTGCTTCCATAACTCACCTGTACACCCATTAGGATTTAGTCAACATGGAATATCATCTGTGACCGACATTTTTGCTTATAAACAATAAGAAGGAACAAAATGCTTCTTTCAGGTAGAGATGATTCAGTTATGCCAAGCAGTGCATTAGTTTTGCTTCACCTAAATTCAATTAGATCCCCTGTATGAAGTTTTTAAATTTCACTATTTTTTTTTACACTGAGTTAGATACAGCTAGGTGTAATAGTCCCAGTCAGGATTTTCTGTTCTAAAAGGTGTTCACACTGTGCTTCATATATCCTCTACCTGCCAGCATGCTGGATTTCTCATAATATGATTATTCTGTAATAGTATTCCTTTCCTATAGATGTGCAATGAAAATAAAATTCTAGGTGTCTTAGAACAGATATTACCCTGCCTGATATAAGTATTTTCAGGAAGAATGATGGAGTGACGTTTGTCTTTGTTTGTTTTTAGAAGATAAAATTGTAGCAACTGAGCATTCTACAGTTTGTAAACTACAGTCCTCGGGCAAAACAAGAACATTGCTGGCAAAAAGCAGATTTTCTTCTTTGTCAGAAATTAGATATTTCCACTGATACCAAATTTCCTCTCAGCTCCTGCTTTAGTGTACGAAAGCCTTTCATGAAGGTAAATTACTATGGCTCTACTTGTAGAAGGTATGTTCTCTTTATGTATTTTCAAGTTCTAAGATAGCACCAGGGAAAATATCATGTGTCAAAATAAAATTTCCTGATTTTTAAATCAAACTGACGATTTTGAAGGAAAAAATATGTCTTAATTTGTGATTAGCTAAGATTGGAAGAATTGGATCTGACTTTGGACTCATTCAAATTAGTAAAGTGGAAAAGAAGATAATGTTATCTGTAGTACTTGGTATCTGTACCTCTGATAATCAATAATCTGTTGCTGTGAGTTAGAATTAATCGACTTAAAAGTCAATAGCCAATCCTGTAAAAGTAAGCTCAAAGTCATGCTCATACTCATTTCAAATTTAATTCTTTACATCATGAATCTTTTCACAAATAAATATTTTTATCTCAGTCTTAAGTACAGTTATTAGTTATTATTTGTCTGTTCTTGCAATGTCAACCAAAAATTTGAAATTCATCTGCTATAAGCAAATCATACATTTTTATATTTCTAACTGATTATTCATTGTTTGCGGTGGAGGAGTGGTAACTTGCATCAAAAATATATATCTGAGCCCTGTTTTCTAGATTCTGTCTATTTCTGAAACAGGAAAATGACAAAGCAAATACTTTAGATGATGTATAAATAGCCTTATAAAAGCTTGAATTTACATGTTCAATGTGAAAAGCAACTCTCTTTTTCAGAGCATGTTAGAAATGCTGTTGAGATTTTTTTTTCATTTATGACAACATGAAATTCCTGACAATTTGAATGCTTGACTTTGTAACCCTGAAAATGTTCTTTTAGTGTAGAACTTGGCACTCTAGAAGCATCTCTAAATGAGAAGAAAATTTGCAGTTCTGCTACACACCATTCTACTTACACGTATTTGTTCACCTTTATTGTCTGGAATATTTTAAACATCCTACAGATAATGTCACTATTTTTTCCAAAATCTCATTGGCTGTTTCTTAAATTATAAGCTGTTTGAAACAGAAAGTGTGTTTAACAGTATGTACCATGCCTCGTGCTTTCGGTTCCGAGATTTTTTTATCTTTCAGTATTCATGGAAACAACAGCGCTGAAATTCACAATTCTTTTCATTTTTTATCAAATCTTCTGGTCCAATCCTGTTTCACCACTTGTTTTCTGCTTCATCACTTAACAGCCAATCAACTCCATTCAATAATATCCAACTCTGAAAGATGTATAGACTGTCCAGAAAAGCTAAAAGAAGTATTTCTCAATAAAAATGTCCTTTTCTTCTGAGTTTTTGTTCTATAATCTCCATGTTGCAAAATTTAAATATTATATTATCATTTTGGATGATTTATTTAAGAAAATCATAATGATTGTTTGAGAAAGAAGATGAAAATATTAATAAGCTTCAATATAAAACAGATAATTAGAATGTGAGTCAATCTTGTTTGTGTTAATGGTAATATAGAGCCATTCTAATTAGCACAAATTAGACTAATTGGAACAACAGTGAAATATTTGCAGGAATCTGAAGACATGATGGATATTTCAGATTATTATGGATATGTAGTTATTTTTACCCAAGAGAACAGACCCTTTCCTGACCTCATTTGTATGAAAACTGGAATGGAAAAATATGGAATAAATGGAAAATATGGAATACGTAGGATAAAAGATATAAATATAAATGATCCTTCCAGTAGGATAACAAAAAATAATTTTTGGAATGTGGACTTAATTTCCATGCCTCAGGTGAAAAAAAATGTCCTTAGGTGGTAAAGTGTATGGAGATTCTTGAAGCAATTGTACTGTTATGAAACGACAATGAAGGAACTGAATTATTTTTTATATTTTCACAGAAATGAAATTTCATTAAATTGTTAGGAAAAAAAACCCACTTTATTTTAAAAGATGAATAAAAATGCAATATGTATAATCTCTAGAATAATAAAACAAAATTGTTTGGTTTTTTTTTTCTTCCTTGTTAAAATTGTTCCTTTACTTGCAAAGACCCCTGTGGTTTAAATAACCCAGTCAGTGCGCACTAATAAAAATCCCATTAAATTAAATGGCCACTAGGAATATAGAATGTCCTGTTGCAATTTCAAGAGATAGTTTGTTACCAGACACCCTGCTATGTACCTTTTATTTTATCAAAGAAATAGAAAATGTTGCAAAATGTGTTTGTTTCTATGAATAATGTATTTCCAGTGTACTCAGAAAAATTGGTGGGTTTTCTTTTTCCCCTGTTGTTTGTTCATTCTTCTTCCTCTCTTTCATTTTTATCTCTTTCTTTCTTTCTCTCTTTCTTAATAGAATATAAGAGTTGGCTTATTCCATATTGGGTACATCTATAGCACAACCTACAATAAATACATATAATCAGCAGAATTGGTCAGTAATTTTCATCCTCTGAACTATTACACATTTCTTTTGGAAGCTGGCAATTCACAAAGTAATTCCGTATAAATTGTGTTAGAGTAAACTCTTTTAGAGCACATACTTGTTTGCTAGCAAACATTATTTCTGAAATGGGGGACGGTTCTTCTTGCAAGTGTTTTTCTTTATTTTACTTTTTCTCTTCAAGAAACAACAACCAATCAACCAACCAACAACAATAACAACAACAACAAACTGTGAGTACATTGAATACTTGTGAAAACAATTATTCACACTGAGATGAAAAACATCACATTGAAGTGAGTTTAATACCTGTGGTTCTCAGCAGACATGCCCTTCAATCCTTCCTGTCCAAGCAGTGTCTGTGATATATTTGCGGATTAGAAAGTAAGAAATAGGATAGATTATTAAACTAATTTCACCTTGTCAGATATTACTGGAAGCTTAAACTTCCAAAAGTTGCAAAATCTCCTATCTTGCTTTCCCTTATCTTCTCCATACTCACAGAAATAACAAGGCCAAGATTCAAAATTCTTAACATTTATCTCAAATCTTCTGGTCCAATCCTGTTTCATTGCTTGTTTCCTACTTCATCACTTCACATTTGACCAATTCTTTTCAATAATATCTAATAATTCTGAAAAATATACATTCTCCCTAGAAGCATTAATCTTAATTAGTACCTCTACCATTAAAAAAGCATTTACGCAATTAATATTTAGGAAAATGCAATATAACATATATGCATTTCTTAAATTAAAAAATTAAATTGCCATTATTTTATATAAAGACATAGAGCCCTCATTGTTATTTTATTATTTGGTATTATAGTCTCTGTATTAGTGACACAGAATATGGAGGGTATAAAATGCTTAAAATAATGAAAAATAACATAGCCTTGACAGAGCCAGGTGAATGTTAACTCCTCTCAGATGTTTGTATTACATAGAAGTATTCTGTAAGAATTTTACACTCGAAATGTCTTCTGCAGATTCAAATCAAGAACTTACAAATGTAAGATTTATATAACTGCTCATTTCTGAAATCATAGAATCCTTAGAGTTGGAAGGGACTTCTGAAGATCGTACAGTCCAACTCCCCTGAAATGAACAGGGACATCCATAGCTAGATCAGGTTGCCCAGGGCCTTATTCATCCTTGCCTTGAAAATCTCCAGGGATGGGGCATCCACCACATCACTAAGCAACCTGTTCCAGTGCCTCACCACCCTCACTGTAAGACTTTTTCCTTATATCTGACCTAAATTCTACCCTCTTTGAGCTTGAAACCATTTCCCCTTGTTCTATCACCACAGACCCTAGCAGGCCTTTAGCAGAGTCTGTCCTCTTCTTTCCTGTAGCTCCCTTTCAGAGACTGAAAGGCTGCTATCAGGTCACTTTGCAGCCTTTTCTTTTCCAGGCTGAAGAGTCCCTCTTCTCTCAGCTTGCCCTCATAGGAGAGGCATTCCATTCCATTCCATGGATCATTTTTGTGGCCCTTCTCTGAACATGCTCCAACAGGTCTATGTCTCTCCTATACTTAGGATTCCACATCTGGATACAGTAACTCAGGTGAGACCTCACCAGCACTGAGTAGAGGGGCAGGATCACATCCCTCTACCTGCTGGCCATGCTTCTAATGCAAATATTGTTGTACAAGAGCTGTTCTGAAAGTAATACCTCCTATTTTGTTATGTTGACCAGGGAATTATGTATAGAGCAGAATATTGCCTTCAGTGCATTGGAAATAATGGTGGCAAAATATTGCAAAGTTTGCACCAAGTAGATTTCAAGAATGCTTACACAGGAACATAACACTGTATGAAAATTTGTCAGTACCTAATGAACCAATAGGAAGCAGAAGGTGGCAGCTTCCAGGATCACATCATTAATAGTGAAGAAATGCGTTTTTATCACTGCAAGCTGAAGTTAAGAAGGAAGTCCATGGAGTGGTGACATGAATTCCAAATGGAAAAAAATTCAAGATGTGACCCTCAGTGAGTAAAGTGATGTGCACTGTCTTTTGAGATAGAAAAGGGGTTATGTTTCTGGATTTCCTGGAACCCAGACAAAACATCAATTCTGGCATTTACATTATAATGCTGACTAGGCAGAACGCTCAAACTTCCAGAGTCAGACCAGAGAAGACGACAACCTTTTCCTTGCAACATGATAACACCAGGTCCCGTATCAGTTTGAGGACTGCAGAGCACATTGTCAGTCTTTACTGTGCTGTCTTACCGCACCCACCATATAGTCCAGATTTGTTGCCTCTGACTTCCATCTGTTCAGACTGACGAAAGATGGACTGCATGAGCAACATCTTCCTAGTAAGTATGACATCACAGCAGCTGCGAAACAATGGGTCACAGCTTCTGGTGGAAACTTTTACAAGTGTGGCATGCAGGCTCTTATTCATCACTGGTGAAAATGCATAGCTAATGATGATGACTATGTTGAAAAAGTAGTGTTTTGCAGCTGAGAATGTACTCTAACAAATAGTGTTATGGTGTTCTTTGTGGCTGTTGTAGTTTCCATGACAATAAATATGAGGCCTTACTTTCAGAGAGACCTACATAGTTTTCTTTTGGTTCTCAGTGCTCTGATCTGTTACTTGAAAGCAGTAAATCACATTCATCTCTCTTATCTGAGTCTGTTTTTTCCATGATGGTAACTGGTGAATTATCTCCCTGTCCTTATTTCAACCTACAAGCTTTTTTTCAACATTTTCTCCCCCTGTTCTATTGAGGAGGAGAAGTAGGAGAGCAGCATGGTCAATCTGAACTGTCTATCAGTGTGAAACCACCACAAAAAGCTGAACAATGCATTTCAAAAAAGAAATTACCAATATGTTTCTGGCAAAATAGAAACCTCATTCAAGTTGCATGGTTTATTCTAGGCCAAGTTCCACTTAAAAAATTTTGTTAAGTTTCACTTAATAGAAACTGAATGACAGAGCAACATTTCTACAAGAAGCTGAGAAGTATAAAGTTTAAAAGCTCTTAGGAAAATTTGATTGTAATTCAAAATGATCTTGGCTAATTGGAAAGAAAGGAAGAACCTGACAAGAGCAGATTAAATGAAACTATGAGCAAAAATCTACTCTTCAAAGGGAGTATTTAAATGCACTCATATGAAAAGAGACCTGCACAGGAGTGTAGAAAAGAATCTAAGTGTTATAATGTCTTTGAAATTAAATGTGAGTCAGCTACATGTTTCCATTTAAAAAATATTACATTAGGCAAAGCAAATCAGAGCTTTGGCAGCAGCAGATGTGTAAGACACAAGAAATATTTATTCTGTTCTGTCAGTTCTAATGAGATTGATTTAAACTGATGATTTAAACTCTTTTTTAAGTAAATAAGAAGACACCAAACCAAAATATACCAACCAAACAAATGCCTTTTAAAATTGTTTAGATGATAAAACACTGGAACAACCTAATATAGACATTTATGAAGCATCTCTTCTTTTGCCTATTTTTTTACATTTGAATTGAAGAAAGAAGAAAACAATAGATTTATTCTACTGTTTGGTTGATCCACAAAACGTTGGATTCATCCCTTTTAAAGTTAGTTTCTCATTACACTTGAGGCAAAAGTCTCATTATTATTATTGAAACTAAGAGAGGAGAGATGGAAATTGGATATAAGGAAGAAGTTTTCTTTACAGTAAGGATGGTGAGGCACTGGAACAGGTTGCCTAGAGAGATGATGGATGTCCCATCCCTGGAGATATTCAAGATCAGGCTGGACAGAGCTCTGAGCAACCTGATCTAGTTGTAGGTGCTGTTCATTGCAGGCGAGTTGGACTAAATGGTCTATTAAGGTTCCACTCAACTCAAACCATTCTATGACTCTATGATGCTATGATTATCTACTATGAGTTTAACAGATATGCTTTTTAATCATGTGGTTATTTTAGGCTAGTTGGGCCTTTTGTGTAAGCGTAAGGCATTTCGTATCCCACAGAGTTTCCTTACCATCCCTATAATACTTGATAAATTTTACTGTTTTAGAATTATACCTGCTTAAGAAGCATAACTTTTCCTTATACAAACATACATAATATTCTCTCTATAGGTTTTTTTCTTTTTTTCTTTTGTGTGTGTGTGTGTGTGTGTATGTTTTCGTGGCCTTGTAAAAGTGAAAATGTTAATAGCATTTGTAATGAAGTATACTGACTAACTCAAGAAATCTGCACAAAATAAGAATCTTTTTGTGGGTTTAATACAGTAGCTGCATAAGATTTGGATAATGTTGTATAATAGAGCTTTGCCATCCTTCTAGATTCCCACCCTAGGTCCAGTCCATCAAGGTACTATATAACAAAATTAAATCAAGATGAAGTACTGTAGCAATGTACCTTGTGAGGAAGAAGTATGTATCTTACTCTTCAAAGATTTCATCTGGAATTCAATTAGCTGCATAATAGCTTCTAGTAAAAAGAGAGTTTAAATATGTTTTTATTTTAATTTCTGGAAGTGACTTGAATGCTTATAGTATTGGAGTGCTCATGTAGCAGGGGTGAACTAGCACATAACTGTAGTGCAAATTATAGTATAAGCAAATATTATTCAAACACTGCATATTCCAGGCCTATTGCATCCTCCATATCATATATATGATATTTATAATATCATTATAAATAAGAAAGTGAGATAACTTATCTTCAGGTGATAAATGTATTCATATGATGAAACCCAAGTGTTGACGTGGATTTTTCTCAACATTTTAAAAGCATTTTCTGCTACAGTCTGCATTTAGAGACAAAGTAATAGGCTTCCCTACATTATTTCTCCATGTGGCTGATAGTGTGCTATTAGAAAAGATGTTTCTCGAGAAAGTTATATATTATTAATTAATCATTGAAATATACTGATATTTTCAACTGTAATATCCCAAGTTGTTTAATTATTAGGTAGTTGTGGAATCTCTATGCATTCATTTAGATTTGAACTGTTATTTATCCAGCATAAAATCATAGTTGTACCCAGTCTGAATTAAAAATGCATTGAAATGCACTGAAGATACTTTATTTAAAATGTTACCAAATACGTTACAGGATGTAAATCTGTAATGTAAAGGATGTTAAGCTGTATAATTACTTATGGGATCATATTTGTAGCATTGCAATGTATCAAGTGTTAAATGGCTTTTGTAGTGTATTGAATGTTGAAACGATGCTGAGGTTGAACAGCCAATACTGCCAATGTGCAACCTATACTTTTTCTCACAGTCTCTGAAGTGCTGTGTTGGCTTCCTTTAGGGTTATCCAATACTATCACTTGAAACAGCAATGAATGACAGAGATTTGTGCTTACTTGTAATGTGTGGAGGATTCAGAGAGGCATATGTGAGACTGAGGAGCACATAATGGAAGGTTAGAAATCAGGAAGAAATAGGATCATAGTGGTGGAGGACTGATGTACAGTGCTAGGAAGAGATAGTCAAGGATGAAAAATGGTAGAGATGAGAGGAATTGAGACTGGAAGAAGAAAGTGGAATTTCTTTTATCTTGGAAATACTATCTAGCTACCTGATAAGAGGACAAGTAAACGCAACATCTGTATGCATAAAAATAACATTCAAAATAAACTGTAAAAGATTTGTAAAGATTGCAGATTCCTAAAGATGATGAGATGTTAGTAAGTCCATGAACCATAGTGTTTGTTTTTTTTTTTAATGAATAGATTTTCAATGTGGGTAGCATCCTTAGTGGGAATGTGAATCTGCCTCCCATACTCAGTGAAGCTGAATAAGCTATTAGCTATATCCATGGACTCAGCAACAGGAAATATGGTCCAGGGAATTTGACAGACATATCAGAGAACGTATGAAAGCTCAGAAAATATTATCGGTCATTACTAGGGATTACTGGCTGAAGAACACTACCAAGATTCCTGCAGGATGTCTTGCCATTTTCTTTAAAGTTGTATCTGAATAGTGTTTTCCCTATTCTCATGTAGTAGTTCATACGCAGCCTATTTATTTAGATTTTGAATGCAGAAAAGAGAGCATAAAAGAAAGATAACAAGCAAAAATGAAGAACAATGTTGGCTATTTATTTAATTTAATTTAATTTAATTTAATTTAATTTAATTATTATTATTATTATTATTATTTGGTCCTGTTTCATTTAAAGAGCTCCCTTCTGAACTTTCTAATACTGTGTTTGGTAATAAAATACAACACTACTGGTATGTGTCTAGGATTATAATACCTCTGGAAAAGTTGTTTTGTTTGGTAAATAGAATGCACAAAGAAATGAAGAACACACAAATATGTTGAAATAATTAGCAAATAGTTCAAAGATGCTCATCTATGATGGTGGAAATTAAATATGTAAATACATTATTAGCACCAAGTTAGTTAACAAGCAAGTTGAAAAAAGAAAAGGTTGTGCCTTCTAATTCATCATTGTTTAAAAGACACCTGTGACTTCTATCTCAAAAATGATGATGATAAGAAATGCAGATGGTTTCATTTTGCCTTCCATCAGTAATTTCTTTTACACATTAATTACGGGGGATAGGGAAATTGAATATTTTCCTGTATGATAATATGATTTAAACATATATGAAATGATTTTTATATAATTTAAATATTTAATTAAAATGGCTAAACAAAGAAATGAAAGCCATCTTTCACTGTTACACATCTCTCATACTTTGTCTCTTTTTTCACCAAGATAGGAACCACTATGAAGTTCATCTAAAATATTTGTCATGAAAAAATTTGACCTGCTAAACAGCTCTCTATACTTTTTATATGCTGCTTCTTTAACATTTCATAACACTTCGACACCTCAGAATCAGGCTATATACTCAGAAATATTTCATTATATCTACATAAACAATTTTCAGAATGCTATTTGATTGATTTTTTAAAGCCAACTGTTGTTATCACCAACTCACATTTCATCCAAAATGGTTTAATTATCCTCTGAGATCTAAATATGGATATCAATGTTTCTCACCTGTCCTCTGATTTAGCAACAAAATTAGTTGAGTTTTACTAGTGGAGTGAGGCCTACCCTGGAGCACCCAGGCTTGCACAATCCTGAAAGAAATAAGGAATGTCTCCCCTGAGTGTGTGATGCTGTGTGAAACCAACACAACAATGGTTTGATTTGGTTGTTGCTGAGCAATGGCTGCATGCCTGGAGCCAGGTCGAGCTGCTTGACTGGGAAGAGCTACTGCTGTCATAGTGCAGGGCAAGAGGCAGCTGTAGGACTGTCTGGGATCGGCCACACATAGCCCAGTGGCCATGGGTTGGTCATGCCTGGACTACAGGAATGTTAAAACAACAAAGATCCATTCATTTGCAAATAAAACTCAACCTTTAAATTGAAAGTATGATGCTATTACTATCTACTCTGTTCTCAGATTATTTTTTATACAAAACAGAATTGTCTACTGTGTTGTAGTCTTCAAGGAGTCATTCAAAACTAGAAAGTATGCCTGAAAAGAACTCTTTGCTATTAACATGTAATATAAAAAGCCCATTTCATTTGTATTTATCAAGTAGTAAGAAGATTAACATTGTCCATGCAAGGACAATGCTTTGATTTAAACGGTGAGTATAATGGATATTCACAAGTATAAGCAAAAAAAAAGAAAAAGAAAAAGAAAAAGAAAAAAAAAGAGAAAAAAAAGGAATGAAGGTTCTATGGGTATTTACTGCAAGTACGTGGGTCTGCTGCTGAACGTGGTGGGTGCCTGGTAACAGTGGGTGCTGAGAAGGTGAAGATGCCGAATGTCTTCTTTGCTACATTCTTTACTCCTAAGGCTGTCTCTCAGAAACCCCAGACTCTGGAGTTAAGAGATAGAACGTGGGGAAAGGAAGATTTGCCCTTGATTGAGGAAGATATGATCTGAAATGTTCTAGACAAAATCCATGCATGCAAATCCATGGACCTCAATAGGATGTACGCACGAGTTCTGAGGTAGCTGGCAGAAGTGATTGCCAAACCACTCTCTATCATCTTTGAAGGGTCATGGAGAAAGGGAATGGTGCCTGGAGACTGGAAGATAGCCAGTGTCGCTCCAATCTCCAGAAAGATCAAGAAGAAGGAGTTGAGCAACTACAGGCTAGTCAGCCTGACCTCCATCCCTGGAAAGATGTTGGAGCAGCATATGCTGTACACTGTCTCAAAGCAATTGGAAGAAAAAGAGGTTATCAGGAGTAGTCAACATGTATTTGACCAACTGGATAGCCTTCTATGATGTTATGACTGGACGGGAAGATGAGGGGAGAGCAGTGACTGTTGTGTACCTAGACTTCAGCAAGGCTTTTGACTTTGTCTCTCACAACATCCTTGTAATGAAGATTAGTAAGTATGGGACATATGACTGGACATAGAGATGGACTGAGAACTAGCTGACTGGCAGAGATCAGAGTGTTGTGATCAGTGGCACAGAGTCTAGTTGGAGGCCTGTAACTAGTGGTATTCCCCAGGGGTAAGTAGTGAGTCTGGTATTGTTCAACATCTTCATCAATGATCGGGATGAAGGGATAGAGTCCTTCCTCATCAAGTTTGCTGATTATATGAATATAGGAGGCGTGGCTGATGCAGAGAAAGCTGTGTGTCAAAAGACCTGGGCAGGCTTTAGAGTTGGACTGAGAGGAACCTTCTTAGGTTCAGTAGGAGCAAGTTTAGAATTCTGTGCTGGGAGAGGAACAACCGTGTGTATGAGAACAGGTTAGGGGATGATCTACTGGAAAGGAGTTCTGCAGAGAAGGACCTGGTGGAAAATGAATTGATCCTGAGACAGCAGTATGCCCTTGTGGCCAAGAAGGCCAATGAGATTCTGGGGTGCATTAAACAGAGAGTGGTCAGCAGGTTGAGGAACTTTATCCTCTCACTCTTCTCTGCCCTGGTGAGGCCACATCTGGAGTACTGTGTCCAGTTCTGGGCTCTTCACTTCAAAAAAAAAAAAAAAAAAACCAAGAAACTTCTACAGAATGTCCAGTGGAGACCCACAAAGATGATTAGAGTCCTGGAATATCTGCCTTCTCAGAAAAGGCTGAGACACCTGAAATGTCTCATCCTGGAGAAGACTGAGTGGGGATCTTATCACTATTTATAAATATCTAAAGTGTGGGAGTCAGATAGATGGGGCCAAGATATTTTCAGTGGTGTGCTGCAACGGGACAAGGGGTAACAAGGGGCAAAATGGGACAAGGGGCAAAAATTCAAACATAGGAAGTTCCATAAATACATGAGAACTTCTAGAACAGGCTGTCTAGAGAGGCTGTGGAATCTCCTTCTCTGGAGATGTTCAAGACCCACCTGGAAGCTTTTCTGTGCAACTAACTTACAGGGAATCTGCTTTACCAGAGGGATTGGACCTGATGATCCCTAGAGGTCCCTTCCAAGCCATGTGATTCTGTGATTACTTTAAGTAGCTATTGCCAACATTTTTCTACAAATATACATGGGTCACTCTGAAAGTAGTGCCATCTTTTGATTTCCGTGGAAATCCCAACAGATACAAAGAGCACAATAACACTATTAGAACAAATTATCAGCTATAAAACACTATTTTTTAACATAGGCACCACCTTTAGCTATGCATTTTTGCCAGTGATGGACAAGAACCTGCGCGCTGCCCCAGTAAAAATCTGCACCTGTGGAAGTGACCCACAGTCTTTTTTGCCACTGTTGAAATGCACCACCCACTGACTCATTGTGGTAATGTCTACTGTGTGGTCTCCATAAACATTCAGCAAACATTGGTGAATATCGGTGTGTGCCATTTTTTCTGCATGGAGGAATTTAATTATACACTTTTGCTTTGTCCGTGTCAGACATCATTTTGTCAGACTGTCCCTCTGATGCTATTAGTCACATGGCAATAAAATGTAATGGGAAATTGGTGGGAAGGTTCATTGTCTACTGTCATATCACCAATATCTGCTTCTGGAAATAGAAGGCATTACTTTCAGAGCAGTCCTTGAATTCAAACCCTGAGTTTTGAAAAGGAAGTTAATTCTGATTTTTTCATTCTTTTTCCTCTTTTCCTAAGCATAGTGCATTTGCTTTCCTTTACTCCTCTGGAGGAACACTAAAGATTTATAGATTGCTTCAGAAAAGTATTCAAATGTGAATTTCATAAGGCCCAGACAATTCATGCTGTCATATCTCCATATTTTTCAGTCTCTTTTTATTTATGTGGTGTTCCTATCATGGATAAACTAAAGTAGCTGGTCACAATTTAGTGTTTTGTTAAAAAAGAGAGAATCTGAATATTTCAGATTTTAATCTGTCATCTATTATTTGCTGTGTTTCTCATTTAGTAATGTATTTTTCTTCCCTTTGTTTTCCTCTTATTTATAGTGCATTTATAGAACCATTCTTTCTTACAAATTCATACTCAGTTTGTGTCTTTAGCCTTTTTGGTTTGTTTCCACATACTTGTGCATTTTGCAGGAAGTATGCGAATTCAGGTTCAATATTATTTTCTCCTTGAACATTTATTATTATTTTGCATTGTAATTCAGGTAGTGACAATTGAAAATCTGTGTTTTAAATGTAGAATTTATCCAGAGGATACTCATCTTATGCATTTTGCATAGAAATTTACTGAGATGATAAGGAATAGTCATCCTTTATTTCTTGAGTCATGTTTGTTTTTCTTTCGTCCTTATCTTTATTCGTTTGATATTTCTAGCCCTTATCTATAGTATTCTCAAAGTGGCATGCATTACTAACATAGTAACTCCAAATATTTCACTGTTATTTTTCACAACTGTCTTATTTTATCAGATACAGTATAAAAGTGCAAGTGAATACTGAGACTCCCTGAGAGTAACAAGAGCTAAGGATACATGTTTCTTCCTTTAATTTGGTCAATGGGAAATTCTCCTTTATTACAATTCCAGTAATGAACTTCTTTCTGATTTTTTTCTTAGGTTCAGTGGAAATCATAATGTGCCAGGGGACATTTTTTTCCCCTCAGATAGCATGTTTACGGTTGCTAGTAGTTCATTCCCACTGTAATGATGATTTGAGTATTATATTTATTAATATTTTTTTTAATATATTTCCATTACAATGCAATTCATTAGAACAAAGGACAACTATATTGGTCCTTATTATGTTCTTCGTCTCCCAACAAGATGTGCTCCTCAAAGCTACAGCAAACATAGGTGTGAAAGCAGTCGCTGTCAGCTGAAACAGTGAGATCAATGCTTCTTGCAAGACCAAACATTATAGTAGGATAGAGAAGAAGGTAAGACGGAAAGTGTTTTACTGGAAACTTCATCATTTCAGTCAAGGTGATTTTTCCATTGAATGCAGGTTAATACAAAAAACTCATCAACTAAGATGTACCAAGACAAATTTGAGGTAATTATTTAAAAGACAAAGGCAGTTTGCATATAGAAGTTTCATCTTATTTCTTAACAGTCTTCTTGCTGATTTTTGACTTAGTGTTTGTCATGTTTCCAAAATAAATATTGTAAATAACTGAGTCAATCTGTTTATGAAAACTACAGATTCATGGTTCTTAGAGGTTCCTATCAAAGTAAAAAGCTAACACTCCTGGCTTTTTAAAACATGTGGAAGGAAAACCTCACAAAGACATATTATGATTATAAAGAAATGGAAGAGTCACGTAATTAGGGGACTAAGATAAGAGATTTTAAATGCTTCTGTAAGTGTTTGATCCTCCTGGAAACAAGAAGGTTGGCTGTCTAGAAATGGAGGCAACCAAAACCAGTCGTTTTTAATTGTCTTGCCCTTTTTTCTTTTGCGATTCCTTCTGTGTTTCTATTTTCCTTCGAGTCTATTTTTATTTTTTTCCCATTAGGGAAAGGGCATCATATTCTTGCTGACAATATTTCATGGAGAAAATTGCATACCGGTAGCAATAATCAATTCTCCTTTTTCTTTATGTGTGTACTCATTTGCTCTGACATCCAAATGATAAGATGAAGTTAAGCAGGGCTCATGTAGAGGCTATAGAGAGAAAATTTATAGCATAAACATTAAGATCAGAATAAACAAATTGTTTTTGAAACCTGTTGTACCTGTTGCACCATCTAATACACTGAAGAAAGTCAACTATAACTTCAACATGACATATAATGATGGTAATTATACACTGAGTTTTACATAGGCTCGTAACGATAAGAATTTAATAAATGTGAAATCCACCGGTATGATAAACTGTTTCATGAGGGTAGATTTCCTCTTTGATCTGCAAACACAAAATCAAAATGAGAACATTAGGAAGCATAGCTTTCAAGTAAATTGCTTCTCTGATAGCAGGTCTGTAAGTAGACTTAGAAATGAAAAAGATAAATTAAGTATTAACACAATTGCTCTCTTCTTGAATGTTTATATGACTTATTTTACTATTCTCCTGTCACCGCTAATATCAGAGGATCAGACAACTCAGAATGCTGTAATGTTTGTCCTATAAAATAAAGGTCATTTTTTTCTAAAAAATTGCTGCTCAAGAATGTCAAAGCAAAACTATCTGACCCTTATTTTACTGGTCATTGCAATAGAGTCATTCAGCCATTTAAACCAATACAATCTCTTTGAAAGTGTCAGTGTATATTTTTGCTTAAATTTTCACTTGCACTGTAAAGATTCAGTAACTCATTGGAGATTATTGTGTTTTCCATTTGCAAGCAGTTATATTGCCATGTTTTTGAACTTCTCTGAAATGCAAGTAAAGGAAGGACGTTCGTAGACCCTTTCTTTGTTTTTATTCCCGTGGCAAGCTTTTGATAGAGATACTACACAAAAATGCCATGTAGAGCAAAAAGATGCTTACATTCATTTACCAACTTCAACATTAAACTCCCACCAATACATCATATATTACTTTTTACCTTTACTAAACAAAATCTCTATAACATACAAATATACACTTCTACTGTATCAGCTGGTGTTAAAAAATAATGTCATAGTCAAGAAGGTTTTTGTTAAAATATTCTAATAATAAATCTTATTTTCTTGTCTATTTAGAACTGACCTTTTCAGAAAGTTCTAACTGAAGTAGACAATAACTGCTAGAACCATCTTTATTTAGTTTTTGTGGTTCTGTAGGAATAGTGTTACTTTGTATTTTTTTTCCTTCTCAATACAAAATTGAAGTAGATGGATTCTCTTACAACAAGAATTAGATTAACATTTCACATAGCAAAAAGATCCAAAGCGTTTAAGAAAGCAAACTTCTCAGAGATTTCATGCAGAGGAACTTGTGGAGTTTCGAATGTATATAATAAAAACCTAGCTCATTCATACAGCACTGGAGAGTGAAATAGGGAAAAGATGGCTAATGTTCAAGAAAACTTGCATGCTGGTCAGCGAAGGAAGAGGACCTACCGCATCAAGAAAATATGAGTTTAGGAAGATCTTGGTCTTGTTTAGAGTTTAATATTCATTTACCAAAGGTTCAGGCAACCAATCTGGAAAATGTGCTTGAAAAATTTCAGATGATAACTGTCATGGTTTAGTTGATTCTATCACCAGTGACAGGGATTCTCCCTGTGTCCCCCACAGGGGGGAAGAAGTGTGAAGGATGCGACCGAGATAAAGAGGGATAACTGATTTGCTATAAATGAGAAAAGAACGTAAAGTAATATGATATGAAAAGGAGTTACAGGTAACAAATCAAATAAATGAGAAAGAGGGGGGTTCCAACCATGTTGCTTGCTGAGCTACTGGAAATGGAGCCTTCTTCCCCATCACTGTGCTATTCTACCTCTTTTACCTGGAATTGGAAATCATGTGGAGAGTATTGGAGACTTCTAGGAACTTCTCTTCTCCATTTTTCTTCCTCTTGCAGAGCTGGAACTCACGTAAGAAATAGCCAACGCTGCCAGGACTCAGGAAGTACAAATAGTGAAATCTGCTAGGAGCTGTCCACGAAAGTGTAGCTCCCAGGCACTATGTTCCATCACTGAACAACTTGCTGCATAGTGTCATGGTATGGAATTCTGATAAAACCAGGACAATAACCTAAATATTGACGTAGTTATCTTCTAAAGAGTTATTTCAGTCTTCTTTGCTTTGTCTTTCCTAGAAGATGGTCACCTCACTGTATATATGCCACTAAATACTTTGTGAGGACTGCTTTTTCAGTCCATCAAACTTCATAGATTTCCAGTGTTAAGACAAACTGTACAACACTGTCTGAGCTCAGGAAAAATCACCTTGAGGCTTGGCTACATGTCTATTCCCCAATCTTATAAATACTCTCAGCCTCAGCACTTGCTGCAGATTGCCCATCTCTTTTCTACTCTGCCATTTTTATTAAAGCTGTCCACAGTATTCTCCCAAGTGAGTACAGTCAGTTGCTTTAGGGAAGAGAAACAGTTTCTAGCTATCTTTTATTATAAAAACCAACATGATGAAAATCTATTGCTCTCTGTGATACTCAATCATAATCTTATTAATAGATAATACTATAACCAAGTGATACTTAAGTGGAAAAAAATAAAATAGTGTGCCGTAATATGATGACAAATACATTCATCAAATTCCTTATGAAAATTTGAACTCCATCTGAGGTATTTTAGAATTTTTAACAAGGAGCAGGAAGGTAAAGAAATCTAGAGAATTGAATATTCCTCTGCCTACACCAAAGTTTCATATTTTCCAGGCAAACTGAGGGTGAAAGAGTCATCAAGGTAGCATTATAGCATTACATGCTGGTCATTAAATATCACCAGAGGATTATGTTCAGGACATCTTCATCAAACTCCAAAGGAAATATGGCTTGCTAGTGTGCTCGTCTACTTGGAAAGAGAACTATAAATAAAATTAAAAATAACACGATAAAAGGATAATTGAAAATTCCAATATACAAATGCTGGAGAGAACAAAAGGCGTTAATATTACAATTGTTTCCCACATTCACCCAATATAGCAGAGTACCTTGCATTGTATTGAATGAATGTATTAAATTTGGCTATAATTAAGAAAGATTAATGCATTCTTATCAAGAAGAAAATTTGAATAATAATAAACCATGGCTTTCGACCTCATTTACTTTCCATGGAGAAGCACTCCTCCGGAATTTGGAAAATAAAAATGAAAGTTTCCTTGTATGAGGCCTATAACTATCTTCAAAATAGATATATATGTAATGACTTGACCTAAACTTGCCAGATATGTATGAGCTCTTCCTCACTTATTTAGACATACTAAAAAAATAAGAATTCTTGAGTATTCAAATCTTGAGTTAGCAAAGTTCTTGAATAATCAAAAATAAAAAATTATTGGATAATCAAAGAGTAAATACATCTAATCTTTGAAAGATACAAAGTCTACATTAAAACTAACATGGTTATTTACAAGTTTGACTGGTACCACTACAGTATCAGACTACAGTAATATTTGTAGCCATTTCCTATAGTGAAGATTAAAAAAACTTCATGTTCCAGCACAGATTAAAATGCCAAATGTAACTTAAGTTTCATTTTTGAGATGCATTTTTTTTAATATGAGAAAGATAAACAAAAACAGAAATTACCAAAGTATAGAGCTGTAAGCTAAGATACAACTGTAAAGAAATTCTACTGACAACTTCCCAATATATATTTTTAATTTATTTAAATTTCTTAAAAATTTGTTAGATGAGTATGTGTCATGGCAGAAGCAATTGTGAAAATAATTTTCAGATCACATTGGGCATTCCTACTTCTGCTGAGACTCAAAGACAGAGCTGAGTATGAGATCTGTAGCTTGCAACATTTATAGACTTTGGGAGATAAATTGAGTGTTAAATATTTGACTGCTACAAGAGGGAAATATTTTTTTTATCTGCATTATGTTATTTCCTAAATAATTTGCACCTTACATTTGATCAAAGTTTTTACAGTGAGCCATGAGATAGTTCAGTTACACTGTGTTCAAAAGAAGTGGAAGGTCAAGTAAATGTATGGTAAATTGAATTTAAATTTGTACACAGAATATTCATTTAAATGTTCTTCTGTGTTGTTAGAGATTTTTTTACATGGTTAAAGGAGATAGCAAATTATTACTCAGGAAAAATGGGATCTTTTTGAATATTGGCCATCTGCAGACATAATTTTAAACAGCTTTTTCTAGTAGCTGTGGCTGATAAAGACTGCTATTTTGACAAGAATAGACTACACGTTTTGGAAATATTCTTAGCAAGTTTACTAAAGAATTCTTAGTTCTACCAGTTTCACTCCAAGAGATTCATGTTTGTAGATTTCGTGTGAAATACGTTCTTTATAATTAAACTCATTTTTTTCTAGGAGCAGAATAATGACATATAACCAACTACATCTCCATTCCATAGTTAGAAATATAAAATATTCTTATAAAAATTGGTGCAGTGTATTGAGGGATTTTTTTTATTTGTTTTTGTTTTGCTTTATGCTGATTTTAATCATAAAGTATGATTTTATTAGGAAAGATATTAAGTCAGTGGGAAGAAATTGTATCACTCCATTGGATTTCTCAGCAAAAGCAAAATGAATCACTTTGTCTATTAAATATTCGTGCTTTAGCTTCACTGAGTATAAACTTAATGACTAGGTGACATTAGGATTTTTGGGGAAAAAAGGCAAGGCAATAAGTTCAAGGACAACAATTCAGTACTTCTTTGAGGCCACAAGTAGTTTGGCCCAGTCAAGAAAATCCCAGTGATTGTTTACATTTAAGCACATGCTTAACTGCTTTGCTGAGGAAGAGAAAGAATGCTCAGTAGTTTGTAGGACTGAGACTCTAGTGGGTAATTCCAGATAAATTCATCAGTGAAAGCTAGTCAGATTAGTTTCTGGATTCTAAGTGTTTATCTTCTACTGCTCCATTACCCTGCTGTCTCTCAGAGGATAGCTGAGGAGATTTACTCGAGCTTCTCTTTAAAATATGGACTTGTGGCTGAGCAATGGAGCAATACATTTCCTGAAAGCTTGCAATCACTATCTCTGTAGAGAACAGAAGCATTTGTCTGGAGCATTTGCAGTTCAGCTTCCACCAGCTCATGTTTCATTACCATGAATTTTTCGAGTTGTTTGGGATTCAGTTAAAAATACCTCTATTTACCTGAGAGAAGCTTTAGGTTTGGATTATTTTCCTCTGTTCCAAAAGTTATGTATTGAGATCCTAAAAGCTAAAAGCCTGAAGATTATTATAATAAAAGTGCAAGAGATGAATGACTGTTGAATTGATCTCTAATATTTAGTTTAATGTTACACAATAACTTAATTGAATCTACTAGTTCATCGTAGTGGAAAATTGCCTATACTATAAAAAATATATATCATTTTTTAAACTGTTCATTTAACAGTATTCTAACTGGGATATAACATCTTCTCAGCAGAAAATCAGGAGTCCAGTATCACAATACTTCACTTTTCATTGACATATGTCCACATAAGCACAGAGGAACCAATTGAGAATACCTGTAATAAGCTGCCATCTGTCTATGAAGCAGGAAAAATCTTTGTTTAATTTTAATACAAAGATGGGCTCAATCACTGTGTGTCCACATGAGCTCTGTGGATGAAATTGGAGATGATGGCAAAAATAAACATATATTGAAAAAGTTACTGTTAAAATGTAAATCCTCCTATATCTGGAGATGTATCTGCAATACGCAACACTCAACTTCTTATTTTGATGTGTAAATAAATACAGCTCTTTATAGGTATCACTTTCCTGAGCATAAGGATGAGAAATAACCTTTATGAAGCTGAATAAACTGAAGAAGAATTGTGTGGGGATATTGGCTTCTCAAACAGTCTCTGTGTTAATAAGCTCTTATTGTAAAATATAGTTGGCCTAAAACCAACTTGCTATGGTTAACTCAATAAACCAAGTTAATTTTACTTGGAACAAAATTATTTACAAAGAAAAGCACATTCTATTAAGCACCTTCAAATAACTGTAGCATTTGCATTTGGAAATGAAGGTGGAGCAAATTACACGAGTGATTAGAACTGTGTTTTCTTAAATGGTTTTCAGCAAAGACAATGTTCTGATGATGAGCCTCCTGTGCTGAAACTCTGTCTTGTTCTGTTCAATTTCTTGTCACATAAGACATGCACTATTGGTTTACAGAAGGTCATGTTACATAATTTGACAGGTATAGCCAGATGTGCTATGTCACACAATGATATTTCAGCCCAAGAAATTTGAAAAGAGCCTGTACTGAAAAAATAATGAACAACAAAATCTGTTTACATTTTTTCTGTAAAAGAAAAATGAATTTTATGTTCTCTTTTAACAAGAAACAAATAAAGCATGTATATTTAAATTCAACTTCTAAATTTTACTATCTCTGAAAACAAAAACTAAATCAACAAGAAATACCTACTGCAATCAAGTCGCTTTACCATTTATCACTCACAAAAAAATAAAATATTGCTTTTTAAAATGTTTGCTGCCAGAGAGAATCAAGGGCCCTTCCTTTCTCTTCTCTTTTCCCTTTCCTTTTTCCCTTCTTCTTTTTCTCCTAACTTTTAGTACACTTGCTACATCCTTACAGAACATGAAGTATATTTAGTGTCCTTAGTAGAAGTAAAGATGCATGTCCCTCCTTTCATGACTGTCTCTGGTTTTAGGGAAACATTTGCTATTATGCTAGAGATCTGCTAAAACAAGGGCAGAGAGAGGAGTGCCAAACTGAATTATTGTTGCTCAAATTAGAAGCTGAGTCTGCATTAGAATATCATCAGAAATATGGAGATGCTGTTTTTCAGAAGCAGAAGATGTTCGGGATAAGGCTATCAGCAACTTGTTATTTTGCAAGAGTCTTCTTCAGACAGGGAATTTACGATCTGTCTTTTTAATCTCTTAGATGTCTTCATGAATGTACCACAGCTCCTGGGCTCATCCAGTCCTTGTGAATTGTTGTAAATCTCTGATCCTGTGATTCTGGTTGTTGACCCCTGCTCTGCTGGTCACTAAACAGCCCAGTAAAGTGAATGTTTGAGAGGTTGATTTAAAAAGATGAAATATATCCCCTGATGAAGGCTGTGATTTTCAGAGGGTACTGAATACTCACATGCTTCTCCTATTCATATAATTCTAAGCACGATAATTAAAGCACCAAAACTCACACTCACATCATCAAATTTCCATGGATATTTTAGTATTATCAATAATAATTTTATTATTGCTAATAATAATGTCAGCCCAGTTGAAGTTCTTCTCCCTACTCTTGTCTCCTAGGAAACATAAACAGATGGGTTTGATTTTCCCCTTTTTTTTTTTTCAGTTATGACGATCTAAATTAGTTGCATGTTAGTCTTCCTGGCATCAAATCTGTCTGCATATCACCTAGTCAGAGACTGTAATGACATTCTGAAAAAGTAGACAAAATTGCATTTTAAATTCACCTTAGCATTTCAGTTCTCAAAATCTTCTTTGCAAATTCAAAGTAGAGTTCATTACCAATATAAATTGCTATCTTATCCATTTGTTCCTAAAATTTAAACGCAGGAAATAATGCATGTGTCCCTTGCAAGTCAGTTTTAATTTTTACTGAGGAACTACCTTGGTATGTTAAATTCCATCCAATCTGTAAGCGCTACCATCTTTCACTGGAGGATCACTATAAACACAGACAATCATTCATTCTCCTTGCTGGAGGAAAGGTGCAACTCAGTGATACTATGAAAGCTGATAATCCACTCATGTTTACACTTCAGATATTTCCCACAGAGCACTCTGGAATCAGGGATGCAAATGATGGTTTGACAAATGCTATGCTTTCATATGAATTCCCGGGGTGCAGTTGGACCAATGTAGCAGAGATTTTTTCCCCTGTTATTCATTTCAGTGATTAGATGTAGAAAGAGCGGTACTACATGCTTGTATATGGTAATCATTATTAACCTGAATGGTGATCCTTTTCCTTCCCCCAGCCTGAGTGACCACAGTGAATCTGTAGAGAGAGTGTTGTTTTTGAGATCTGGCTTAACTTTTCGTGATGGGACCCATACAATTTTGCCTGTCTCTTCATGTTTCACTGCGGCGTATCCTCTTCCCCATACTAATATCCTCCAGCCTGTCTCCACAGGGATCCCGTAGCCTCGCTGTCGCCTAATACAACACCCACCTCTCAGTTCCCACTTGAATTTACTACACCCTGCCACAGCATTTGCCAATAAATGAACCAAAATAACCAAACCTTCCACCTAAGAGAAGCAATATCTCATGCATTTTCCTGTTTCCAAAGACAATAAATAAATAAATAAATAAATAAATAAAGACAAAATTTGTAGAAGAAAAGGAAGTAGAGAAAGCAATGAAATAAAGATGAAATGGGAAAACAAAATAAATTAAAAAATATAAATTTTGAAATGAAAGGTAATCTTAAAAAAAATGAGAAAAGAAAATTTTGTTAACTCAGAAAATTTAATGAAATAGACTTCTGCAGAAAAAAATATATATGTAAAAATTATCAGTGTTAGAAGTTTTA
>JACDJE010000105.1:980508-1051307 GCA_016647715.1 Pavo muticus
TTTGGCTAGATTTAAATGAACTGATCAGGAAAATGACCAGCTGCTTAGATTACCACTCCAATCCTCTCATGAATTTTTAAAGGTAGGGATTTTTCAGGAACCAACATCAAATAAAGGATCAAATGCCTTCTATTACAGAATACAAATGTGCTGTTTAAAATCCCTAGAAATTACAGTCTTTGAGAACCATCTGGACCCACATGTTATGCAGAAGAGGAGAAACACAAAAGAAGTATTGATTAATTTTAACGTAGATTGAAAAGACCTACAATTAAGTGCAGTTTTATTAAGTTAGCACTGTTTCTATTTAAAAGCTTCAAGACCAGTGTAACAGTCTAGACTTCTCAAAAGTAGAATTTTTTCCTCATTTTTAAACTTACAAACTTACTGGATATTTTAATTACAAGAGTAAGCTCATGGATACAGCATTGCTTTATATAATTGACATCCCTTCTTAGGAATACATTGTAAAAGTTTCACTGAAACTTCCCTATTAATGACTTGCAACTCTTTATCTTTACTACATTCATACGCACTCTGTTTATGGCAACTTAAAAAAAAATGCAATTTGTGATGCAAAAACAGAGAGAGTTTTTATTGGCATTCATTTAATACATCTTCACCTACAAATTAAGACTATCAATTTTGATCTGATTTTGATCTGGTGAAAAACTGCTTGCATATCTGAAATGAACTGACAATATGGAGATCTACAACTTCAGCCATGCTCAGTGATTCTTTTTATTGCAAGAACAGAACACTGAATACGGACAAGATTTCATAAAATATAACCCACTACTTTCTTTATTGCCTTTCATAGGTCATACTTTCTCTGCATGCTTTTTTCTCTCTCAGATCATTTGGACAAAAGATTTATATAAGAGACAACTTCAGCTAAAAGAATGCAGAATTCAGTCTGAATAAAGAGATAACATGTGACCATATCACTAAATAGTGAATAGCTTCAGCACTGCTACAGAAACAGGTTTCATCCCTGAATTACTTGTCAGCAAGTAAAACGACTACTCTTGTTTCTGTTTGGTAGTTTTACTGCATATAGAAATGCTAGGAGTCTTTTTCCAATGCTTACTCTAACATTAGAATAGAAAATGACATATGCACAGATTTCTAATTTTAGATATAATGGAAAACAGAAACATGAAAATTTGTGGGGAAAAACAAAAAAAGAAGTAACCAGGAAATATGAGAAAACCTGAAAATATGGATCATCAGAGTGAGTATTTTTCAAGAATTTCTTATAATAAAGTCACTGGAAAGAAAGATAAATAATAATTTGCATTTTTGCTTGGGAAGCTTCCGTGTTTAGAATTAATCATTAAGAAATAAATTGCATTCAATATAGAATGTCAAAAAAGAGTGAAAATATCAGTAAACCAGGATATTACAGAAAAACATTAACAGGGAGGATCAAAAAGAGTTCATATTCTCCTTCCACTTACCAACACACAGGATATTATATATTATTCCCAAAAGGTATTGGTCTGTTTTTAATAATCTATAAAGTTGAAGACTCCGTAGACTTTTCAGGCAAATTGCCCCTGTACTTCATTATCCATTACTACAAGGTTTTATTTTAATATGTACTCTAAACTGTTGTTGCTGTAATTGAAGCCCATTACTCATGGTCTCATCCACTCATGCATGGAGAACAGATTTTTTTCTTTATCACTATACCAATCTTTCAAAATCTTATTAGGCGCATTGTCCATGGAGAGTTATTAAATAAATGAAAATTATTTCCAGTTTAGAAAGTCTGTGCATTTAAAACTGTTGAAGATTGAGAAAGTTTTGAATCTACCATTTTAATTTATTAATTAATTAATCCTGAAACTATAAAATATATGAGGGAATAAATATTTTATTTTCTTAAGAACTTTGAATCATGATTCAGCTCAATTGACTACCTAACACAAGTGTTGCTGCTCCTCCAAACCTTATTTCAAATATCTGTGTAAAATGCAACCTTCATTTAAAGACTTCATATTCCTTTGTAAAATTTATTTGTAAGACTGCAACATGGTAAGATATGATGTGATGAAACCCAGATAGATTTTGGAAATGACAAAATAAGTATCCAACCTAATAGAAAAATATTGTCAATCAGATCAGAAAAACGTTAGGTAAACAGGAACAGATTGTTATGATTTATTTTTATTCAGAAATGCTGCAATCATAGTACTCATAAAAAAAAAAAAAAAAACTATGTGAAAATTCAGATATTTTGGGCAAACTACTTTTAAGGACTGGATAAATAGTGTTTTCTCAATGGGGAAGTATAAAATATTTTGTTAAACTACACCAGTTAGGACTGCTCTTAGTCTTTATTAATGATCTAGAAAAAGGATGAATTGGGAATAAGAATGAAGTAAGAGAAAATAAATTTTGGTTGCTTTTACAGACACTGATATTCTTTGCTAATTTTTTTTAAAGTTCAGTCAATACATCAGCCATTTTTTTTGTGCTTCAGTCTCCAAAGAAGAAAATAAAAACTACAAACTTAAGTAACTATGTCTCCTATCAAGTCCAATTCTATTGTTCCTTATCATAAATATTTTTTGTACATATACTGAATGTATAAATTTGTTTAGAAGAACAAGAACTACTTAATGAGTCACTGTAGTGTTGACCCCTGAGGCATCTACTGTCAGTTTGTCTTGTCTGTTTTTCACCAGGACTCTTGCTTCCTAATTGCATATATGTGTGTACACAGAATATGCGTACATGTTAATTCACTCTCAGATTTCTATGATGGTGAAAATCCTGGATTTTATTGTAGATGTTCAGGCATCTTGGTGGAAGAAGAATATCTTAGGTGGTGAATGCCAGTGATGTAATTGTGTATGTGTGCTCACTAAGCCTTTGAACTCTCAAAGCACAAACCTGCTATAGTGAGCTGCAGCCAGTACAGACTAGTTGTGAACTGGTTCAACAGCCCAATCAAACACAAGTCACACAGTCACACAGCAGGTAGGGTGTAGAACAGAGTGCATAAATAATCAAATAGGATATAAGCACTAATCTTGTTGGCACTTAAATAAATCCCCGTGTTCAAGTTAGCTATGGATTGCCATTTAATTTATTTCTCCCGTGACAGGAATGACTCAGAGGATAGCTCAAACCTTCTGTGAGTATTACATACACAAAGAGTGAAGATCTCAAAATTAATCCCTGAACTTCCTTATTCTGCTTTATGCAAGGCCAGTCTGATAAGGCCCTCTCATAACAAAGTCTGAAGAATGTTCAGACTTCTGATGGTCCTAGTTCTTCACAAGAATCTAAAAACACTTAGAAATTGGCATAGAATAATGACATTCTGACACATTATTATTATTATTATTATTGTTATTATTATTATTATTATTGTCAAATTCATTCTTTACTTGCCAGAGTAGCAGCTGCACTTGATAAGAAAATTGCTGAAAGAATCACTTTATTACCTCTGTAAGTTTTATGTTCATTCTTAAATTTAATTTTTTGTGGCTGGTTAAAGTAGCTTTGAGAAACTATTTTACTTCCTATAGGCTGTACTATATTGTAGAGCTAAGTAAAACACAGACATTCTAAAGAGCTCTGTATCCCCTCTTTATCCTGCAAGCTAAATTATATTCATATGGTTTGGCTTCAAATAACATTCATAACTTTTGCAGGGTTATGGAAATTTGACTGGGAACAAAAGCTGATGTTTTCTTTCTTTTAAAATATTAATTCTATCCCTCTCTTCATTTCATCATTTCACCATGGAAATCTCTCACACCACTGTAGAAACTAGGGTGACTTTGTATAAAATCAATAGAAAGACATTTCCTTGATTTCTCTGGGAACTTTCACACTGTAAAAAGATCCATAACTAAGAGTAAGGGTGGGGATATATATATGTTCACCTCTCTCTTGCAGACATTTTGAATTTTGGTGGTAAAATAGCACTGGAATTTACTGTGGTCTCAGATATTTTGTCTTCTATATATTGCAAGATACTTTTAGTTCATATTAGTCATTACTGAATAAGAAAGACGTGTTTTCTCTAGACCTGTGCTTTCCTTTTTCAGTATTCTTAAACAGAACTATTAATAGATGTCGCTTAAGGGTTTTATTTATCTGAAGATTCTCATGGGAACAGCTGCAAGAGGGAAAAAAATACAGTTGTGTTCAAAGAGCCCCTTAGTGTTTTTTTTTTTTTCCTAATATATCTGTAGAAGTCAATGACAAGAATTGGCAGAATTAAATTTCCAGCTGCCTTGTCTCTAATTGTGTATGATGTTTCATATTGAATTTTTTTTTTTTTTAATTTATGCGTTACTTCAGTATCACAGGTGATCATTCTTTTGAGGCTATCACATATGGGTAATAATTTTTGGTTTCTTTGTTAAATACATATTATTCCCGATCTATGTCTGACATAACTATACAAAATTATTCTGTTATTTGGCATTACACAGGAAGCACCAAGATTTGATAAGCTGTTAGAACAAAGTATGTATTGGGGTTATTGATTTTATGTACTCTTTTAATTGACCTGTTTAAAAAAACTTTTAGCATTTGACTAGATTGTGTTTTTCCTTCCCCCATTCCTTATGTTTCAAATTTTAATTTTAAATTAATTTAATTTAATTTTAAAATCATAAAAGAGAAGGTGAATGTTTAAAATAATAGCAAAACTACAGAAAAAAAAAAAAAAGTGTGAGAAGTGCCTAGGTTCTGGGATATTTTTCCAGGTCTCATACTGAGAGTTAAAGTGGATTTCTAATTTTTATTCCACTCATTACTAAACAGGAACACCGAGGTCACAGCAAATAAAGCAGTATGAGTTAATGAGAACAGCTTTAGCAAAAAGAGGAGGTGTTTCTCAAAGTACATCAAGTGCTTCACATATATTAAGAAACCCCAGCTGAATCGATTTAATAATGTTGGGATTTACACAATTATTACAGAACCTTCATTATTCATCCAGCCTGCACATACCACAGCACAAATGAACATCTCAGTCTGGTGGTATTAACATTGCCATTTTCTAACCCATTCCCAGGCCATCTGCTACATGCTGATCATTCACTGCTTTAACATTTAACAGTTACCCAACTGCAACTTAGCAGATTTGTGTACTTTTGAAAACAGCTGGTTTAATAACTGCTTCCGAGCTTTTGGATAAAGAAATTATTTTGTAGTGCTTTACAATAGACTGTTTTTAAACTCTGTGCCTCTGAGAAAAGGCATAACAGTCAGTTGCTTCCACAGATTTATGAATTTGCAACTTTTGGTTTTATCTCTTGTCACTTAAGGTAAACACTGTAATTATTTATAAAAACAATAATTCAAGAAATCTCTTTTACCATTCCTGGTTTGTTTCTTTGTTCTCTCTGAACTAGAGAAGATATATTTATATTCTGGAGTAGTGAAAGAACTTAATGTGTCAATCTGTCAGAAAGAGTTCAAGTTGGAGCTTGTCATATAAAACAACAGACATACCTAAAAATCTAAAATCGTAACATAGTAGTAACTATTAAATTAATAGTGAGCTTTGTACATGATTGAGCTGTAACTCTGACTAGCCAAACTTTATGAGAATATGAAAATAGTGTTCCATATATTCTTCCACTGCCCCGATACCATAATTTACTACAAATACTAGCCTTGATTACCTGGAATTTATCCTCTGTCTTCTTTATGTTGTCAATTCTTGTAGTTTCAAAAGATAATTACAACTGTAAAAAAGCCTTTAAATTTTTTCAAGAATTTATACATATATTTTTTAATATTTATATGTACACGTATATGAATCTAAATACTGTTCGGTAATCATTTGACTTGCTTATTCCAAGTACTCTTCCAGTGCTCTTTGAACTTTACTTTTTAAACATTCAGATTGTTAATGCTGGATGATGCCTTTAATTTTTATGTTAAAGAATATAACGGAAGCCACTAAGAAGGCAGGAAATTTGTATTAAAGCACTACAAAAGGGACAATATATTTTTTTTCAAAGCACCTTTTCTCAGCCATCAATCAAAATGACAGAATGCTTTAGATTAAGTTTAAATTCCCTGTCACAAATTAATTAATCTGTCCAGTACTTCGTATCTCACTATTTCAATCAAACAACAAATAAAGTCGATCAAGATTTCAATTCTTTCCTGATTAGCCAATACACCATGACAGCAGATTTGTGACAGTACTTCTGGGATTCTTGCAGAAACTTAATTGTAGCAGGTAGCAAGAATTGTGATCAGTCTTCAGAATTCAATGAGTGTACATTTTATTATTATTATTTTAATTAGCTTCACATTAACAAAAAATGCAAAAACAGAAGAGTAGAAAAACGAACTTGAGACACACTATCTAAAAAAGGGCAAAACATAAAAAGCATCTTTGAAAGCACAGAAAGTAAAAACGCTTTGGTACCATGTAATAATCGATTTCAGTACCTGTCACTGGAATCAGACCCTCAAGTAGTATAAACAGATTTGCAATAATCTGCCCACAGATGGCCAGCAGGTAGGTTACATTACACCATGTAAATGCCCCAGCTTAGGAAAAAAGAGTCATGTGCAGTCACCTCAAGGACTTTCCCTATTCTACTGGAAGTGTTATACAGGGGCTGCTCTGAAAGTAATGCCTTCTATTTTATTCTATTGTCCCCAAATGTCATAATATTGATCACATGATAGTAGATGATGAATCTTCCCACCAATATTCTATTACATTTTGTTGCTGTGCAATAGATGGTAGCAGAGGAGCAATATGACAAAATGGTGCCTGACATGGAGATGCATATGTACCAAAGGCATGGAATTGAATTCCTCTATGCAGAAAAATGGCAGCCACTGACATTCATTGACACTTGCTGAATATTTAAGGAGACCAAACAGGATCACAGTAAGATGATGGGTGGTGAATTTCAACCATGACAACAGTGACAGTCGGTCACCTTCACTTGTGCAGATTATTAGTAGAACAACTTGCAGGCTTTTTTCATCATTATCAAAAATGCACAGTGGTGACTATGTTGAAAAACAGAGTTTTGTAGCTGAGAATCTGTTTTATCAAATAGTGCTATTGTACTCTTAGTATCTGTTGCAGTTTCTATGGAAATAAACAGGAAGCATTACTTTCAGAGCAAGCTATGTATATACTAGCCACTTAAGTCAGAGTGGAGCACAAAGATCTCCAGCAGCATTTGACAGGTTAGGAAAGAATACTGTGCCCTTGGCATATATCTCAATTCATGCTACTCTGGTTTGGATTCTTATAAGTAGATCTTTTCTAAGACAAAGACGATACACAGTTGTGGGGACAGTTCATTCCAGATTATCTGACCAAAATCAGGAGTTGGAGGGATTACATAAGACTTAACCCTTCCTCTCAAGCCTACTATTCTGCCAGCTCCATTCCAGTAGACTTTTTGTAGCTAAAGCTGATATATAATGCAAATTCCCCAGCCATAGTACGTGTTCCGCCTCACAAAGTCACCAATTGATAACATACATTGTGGTTGCCAAGCTATCTCAAACTCTTCAAGCTGACAAAAAATAGTAGTGATGTCTTCTGTTCCAAAGCCAAAGGAGATAGATAGAATAAAGAATAATACAGTTCAGACAAGGACAATCTGTTTTAGAGGGAACTTGTTTGTCATATTAATCTGTACCACTTGAACTAGGTCTAAAAATATCTAAGCTGTGGGGGGCAAAGTGGTGAGGCCAGAATCTTTTCAGCAGTGTGTGGAGACAGGACAAGGGGAAACAGCCAGAAACTGGAACATAGGAAGTTCCACACAAATGTGTGCAAGAACTTCTTTACAGTGAGGGTGACAGAGCACTGGAACAGCCTGCCCAGGGGGGTTGTGGAGTCTCCTTCTCTGGAGATATCCAAGACCTGCCTGGACACCTACCTATGCAACCTGGTGTAGGGAACCTGTTTTGGCAGGGGGGTTGGACTCGATGATCTCTGGAGGTCCCTTCTAACCCCTACAATTCTGTGATTCTGTGAATTTGGGGTTGAGGATTGTTTCTTGGCCTTCTTTTATTTAGCTGTTAAAGGATACCCTTCTCCTATAAATTCTAACACAATCTAGAAAACACAGTAAAGTCTAAAACCTTCCATTTTAAGCTAATACTATCATCTCATCTACATTCCAATCCGAATATTTTGTGAAAAACTCAATAGCACAACTTTCTGAATTCCTCACTATAGTATTATATATATATATTTTTGCCTACAAAGGGCTTCTCTACTTTTTCTTGAACCATTTTCTTCATAGAGAAGTGTAAAATGTTGTATTACTGTACATAAATTCAGCCTAGATCTATGATCATCATCATCATCAAAGTCATGTCAGTTTGCTATCAAAGAAGATCTTCATAACCGATGTAAAGCAGAATAAGATTTTGCTACTGGAGACCAAAAAGTATTTTTAGAATCTCCAGTAAAGGTCTCATTAAAGCTACATTATATTCAGTTCCAAAACTTAGGCAGAAAGATCAGGCATTAATACAATAAAAGTCTAGCTATCTTTTAATATAAATTCTGGAAGTGTCTGCAGATGTAATTTAAAGAGTAATTTAAGGAGATATCTGAACAACTCCAAATAAAACCTTACCAAATACGTATGCAGAGATTTTGTGACAAAAGTACTGAGGATAATAGAAATATAAACTATTTTATTTTTGAAGAGTTAAGGAAATTAGGTTACATTCAGTGTTCTATCACTATGAGCATAAAATTAAATTGTAATTGAATTCCTAAGTAAAATTTTTGTACCTTAAATGACTTAAAAACAACATCAACACAACAAATTACGAATGAGTAATATTACATTTCAAATTATTTTCATTTCCATTATTACAGTTCTGAAAATAATATGCCAAGTATTATTAAAATGCCTCTTTCATTTCAACAGTTTTGTGTGATGAAGTTAATATAATTAGATACATTAAAATTTTCTAGATGTTGAAAAGTAGATAGGTGATGAAGCATAAAATATCTAATGTAACTCTGAGTAAGAAATTACACCGAAATTAGTTTACAAGATAAGCACAGTTGATTTTAGAATGGTTTATTTAGGATGAATTTTTCAGCCACAACCTAATAAAAGCTGTAACTGTCAGCAAACCTTCTGTTTACACAAATGCAAATGAATAAAAAGCTATGTGTTCCTCATATATAAATATTTTTGTTTTTTTTCGTTTCTTTCTTTTACTGCTCAGTATGGACTTGAAACAACTGTTAAGGTGTTGTCTGACTCTCTTTCAGTGGCTCACTGAGGAATATGATTGATACCTAGTATATTCTTTACTCTTTAACTGGAAGAAACTTGTAGCATTTGAAATTATTGTCAGATTTCCTGGAGTTCTGTGTGTTCACCTGTTTTTTGTTCTGCTGTTTTTCAATAGAAGCAATAGATATTGTGGTGTAAACAGGATAGAGAAGATAAGGATTGTAACACTGCAAGTCTTCTGTTTCTTCAAGAGGCGTTTTCATAGATATTAATGGCTCATGACCAAGTAGGTTTAGTTCATGTTGCAGGAAGATCTAACAAGTTCAAGAGTCCAGTTATGTGAAAGGCAGGACATGACAAATGGTAAATCTTATCTTCATACTATAATTATGTAACCTCTTTTGGATTTGCAAGAGCAAAAATATCATGTTGAAAATACAGCTCATTGAAATCTATGAAAATCTGACAAGGTAGGTGCAAGGAAGTTCTGGATCACACACAGAAAAATCGGAAGTACTCGAGGCAAGTTGAGAATTCTCTATCATTCAGTTATTGCCCACCTTTCTGCACAATTATATAATCTTGGTTCAGATGGTATTTTAGGGCAAGTTTCAACTTCTAAGATAGAGTAGATTTTGCTGGAGAAAATATCCTAAATTCATAGGTGATAGAAATACAAGGCTATCTATGAATTACACACTGAACTGTGAGTATGCAGTTTACTCCTAGGACTATTTTTCAGAGTGATACCTTTCATTCTCATATTTGCTGTGATTTTATTGTAGTTCAGTTCATCCTTGTAGTCTTTATTCCTGTACTGATGGGAAATAATCATTAGCAGTCTTACAAATATATGAAACTAAGAATAATCTTATTTATTTTGGTCACCATTTTATTTCTGATTTCTCTTTGACTCTATAATGTATCCACAGTGTTCAGTTATCCCATACAGGAGAACACAGAGATATTCTTTAATTACAAATCGTATAGAAAATGTTAAAGCAACAGATACTAACTGGTGGAGATAATTTCATTTATTCTTGGTCCTTCCATATGCTAGTCAGCCATAAGAAACTTTGTCCAATCTTTTCTCAAAACAATTGATTTTCTCCCTCAGTTTAATGCTTCATGTTTTTTTCTTCTTATGAATTCTCTGTACTTGTTGCCTTTCTTTGTCCTGAATTCAAGAGAATATTTTGATGTTATTTTAAAGTCAGACTAATATTTCTAGTAGCTATGTGTAATTTTATTTTTTTTTATCCTCAGACACTCACTGTGTAAGTAGAATATGAATAAATATTCTGTTAAGAATGTTGAGGCCAAAATTGAATGTAAAAATAAGTTAACTGCCTGATTATCCATCAACAGCACAGCGTTTGCAGGCCTACTGCAGAATTACAGTCAGATTTATAGTTTATATGTATTTTAGGGTTTTCTTTCATAATTTTTTAAAATGTGGTGGATCATGTTTGCACATTTTCATTGTTCCATCTCTGTTTCTCAGTTTCTCTCCTATACTTTGCATACAAAATTTTTAGTCATATAAATTCCTTCGTTGATAGTATTTGAGAATATTCTCCCTTAAAATAAACTTGTATTTTTCTCAGTGTATATTGTTTCATATAGCTTTAATGCAGTCTTTTTAAGTTAAAAACAAACAAACAAACAAACAAACAAAAACTGTGTATCATTGAAAATATACAAACTACAAAATAATAAATATGTAATTCCAGTAAACAACCAAGTCTGTCAAAGTCCCTTAAAAGAGTGTCATTTTTGAAGTGGACCATTTTGAAGAACAGGTGTTTTCAAGTTTTCGGATCAGTGCTTTGGACTGTGACACATTTTACCAAGTTTCATTGGTCATGTCATGCTTCATCTCTCTTAGAACATCAAACACTGTGGCTGAAACAACCTGACGTGAGGAACATCAAAATATATTGTACTGACATCCAAGAAATCTTCGACAATATTGTTAATCAAAATCAAAACAAAACAAAAACCAAACCACACTAAAAATACAGGGAACATAAAATGCTTCTTTACTTTGTTAAGAATTCCTTCTTCCTTTCCTTTTTCNAAAAAAAAACTATGTGAAAATTCAGATATTTTGGGCAAACTACTTTTAAGGACTGGATAAATAGTGTTTTCTCAATGGGGAAGTATAAAATATTTTGTTAAACTACACCAGTTAGGACTGCTCTTAGTCTTTATTAATGATCTAGAAAAAGGATGAATTGGGAATAAGAATGAAGTAAGAGAAAATAAATTTTAGTTGCTTTTACAGACACTGATATTCTTTGCTAATTTTTTTTAAAGTTCAGTCAATACATCAGCCATTTTTTTTGTGCTTCAGTCTCCAAAGAAGAAAATAAAAACTACAAACTTAAGTAACTATGTCTCCTATCAAGTCCAATTCTATTGTTCCTTATCATAAATATTTTTTGTACATATACTGAATGTATAAATTTGTTTAGAAGAACAAGAACTACTTAATGAGTCACTGTAGTGTTGACCCCTGAGGCATCTACTGTCAGTTTGTCTTGTCTGTTTTTCACCAGGACTCTTGCTTCCTAATTGCATATATGTGTGTACACAGAATATGCATACAAGTTAATTCACTCTCAGATTTCTATGATGGTGAAAATCCTGGATTTTATTGTAGATGTTCAGGCATCTTGGTGGAAGAAGAATATCTTAGGTGGTGAATGCCAGTGATGTAATTGTGTATGTGAGCTCACTAAGCCTTTGAACTCTCAAAGCACAAACCTGCTATAGTGAGCTGCAGCCAGTACAGACTAGTTGTGAACTGGTTCAACAGCCCAATCAAACACAAGTCACACAGTCACACAGCAGGTAGGGTGTAGAACAGAGTGCATAAATAATCAAATAGGATATAAGCACTAATCTTGTTGGCACTTAAATAAATCCCCGTGTTCAAGTTAGCTATGGATTGCCATTTAATTTATTTCTCCCGTGACAGGAATGACTCAGAGGATAGCTCAAACCTTCTGTGAGTATTACAAACACAAAGAGTGAAGATCTCAAAATTAATCCCTGAACTTCCTTATTCTGCTTTATGCAAGGCCAGTCTGATAAGGCCCTCTCATAACAAAGTCTGAAGAATGTTCAGACTTCTGATGGTCCNCTTTCCTCCTCTTTCCTCCTCTTTCCTCCTCTTTCCTCCTCTTTCCTCCTCTTTCCTCCTCTTTTCCATATATAAAGTTCTATATTTGGTCTGTTGAATGAATTGGTTTTAAAACAGATGTGCTGTGAAACCATTTGCCCATAGATGCATATAGAATATAGAACATATATACATAGACATATAGAAACACATATATTGCATACTGATATTGTATCTTTTATGCCTTTTCCTATTTAAAATATATGAGACACAATTCTTAATTTGGTTACAGAAACTGGAATCATAAAATCATAGAATTCTGAATTGGAAGGGACCCATAAGTACCATCAAGTCCAACTCCTGGCTCTGCGTAAGATCACTCAAAAATCAGACCATATGACTGAGAGCATTGTCCAGACACTTCTTGAACTCTGGCAAGTTCAGTGCCATGACCACTTTGTTGGGAAGCCTGTTCCAGTGCCTGTTCCCCACAGAGGAGGCTATCTACCTAATTTTCAGTAGGTGTCATGGCTTAAATTTGGTACTTTGTCTTAAAAAAAAAAAAAAATTAAACTGGGTTTGCATTAAAATGTCAGACCCTGCACTGATGCACACATGCTATAGACCCATGTTCTCTTGGTTAGTTCTTCTGTGATGGCATAACTACATCGATGGGCAAGGGAAGAGCCACTGATGTCATCTACCTGGATTTTGACACAGTCTCACAAAAGATCCTTCTCTCCAAATTGAAAGATATGGATTAAACAGGTGAGGCGAACTGTCCAGTGGATTAGGAACTCGTTGCAAGATTGTACCCAGAAAGTGACGGACAATGGCTCAATGTCCAGATGGAGATCAGTGACAAATGGTGTCCCTCAAAGGTCAGTACTGGGACTGGTGCTGTTTAATATCTTCATCAATGACATTGACAATGGGATTGAGTGGACCCTCAGCAAGTTTGTGAATGACATCAAACTTGGTAGTGCAGTTGACACACCTGAGGGACAAGATGTCATCCAGAGAGATCCAGACAGGCTTGAGCAGTGGGCCCAGGTGAACCTCATGAGGTTCAACAAAGCCAAGTTCAAGATCTTGCACCTGGATCATGGCAACCTCCACAATCAATAAAAAATGGAGGAGGTAAGGATAAACCACAGCCCTGCTGAAAAAGACCTGGGGATACTGTTGGATGGCAAGCTGGAAATGAGCCAGCAATGAGCCCTTGAAGCCCAGAAAGCCAACCGTATCACGGGCTGCATCAAAAGAAGAGTGGCCAGAAGGGTGCGAGAGATGATCCTGACCCTCTACTCTGTACTGGGAAGACCTCACCTGAAGTACTGCATCCAGATATGGAGTTCCAAGTACAGGAGGGATGTGGACCTGTTGGAGCACGTTCAGAGGAGGGTTACAAAAGTGATCCAAGGGATGGAACATCATCCCCACAAGGAGAGACTGAGAGCTGAGGCTGTTCAGCCTGGAGAAGAGATGGCTCCAGCAAGACCTGACAGTGGCAGTTCAGTATCTAAAGAGAGGCTATAAGAACCAGGGTGACAGACTATTAGCAGGATCTATTGTGACAGAACAAGGGGAAATGATTTCAAACTCAAGGAGGGGAGTTTTAAACTGGATGTAAGGAAAAAGATTTTTACAATAAGCATAGTGAAGCAGATATGTGGTGTATTCCATGTCACTGGAGATGTTCAAGGTCATGCTGAACCAGGCTCTGAGCAACTTGATCTAGCTGTAGATATCTCTGCTCATGGCAGGGGAGTTGGATGAGCTGACCTTTAAATGTGCTTTCCAATTCAAATGATTCCATGATTATATGAATCTTTCATCTTGCAAGGTAAATTCCAAGTTCTTTTTTTCTACCTTACAGATAAACAGATTTTTTAAAAAGGTATCTAGTCCTTGAAATGAATGCCGTTCAAAAAAGCATTTTTTCTATCAAAAAATATATCAAAGACAAATATATGATTATTTGGAAATCCCTCTCTTTTTCTTATTGATTATATATATTAATTTTTACCTAGCAGTTGAGACAAAAAGAAAATAACATTACTGTTTCTTCAGATAGTATGAGGACAAGAATATCAGCCTTAGGCACCATTCTGTAATTCTAAGTGATTCTTACTGCCTCAGAGAGAGGCATGCCATTTTGCTGCAGGAAGAGCAGAGAGAATGTGTTTGGACTTACCAGTTAAGTGAGCATCACCTTGCTTTGTTCAGTTGCTACTGCTATGAGAGAATACCTTTAGGAGTATATACAGGACTCTTACAGATTTTCCAAACCTTGACAATTTGCAATGCTTAGAAAAAAATCTCTTATCTCAGTAGCAGAATCTCATAGCTCTTACTAGAAATAGCATTCGGCAGGGCTCATAAATTGCAGTTTTCTACCTGCAAGAGTTAAAGAGTCCTGATCTGTTGGAATGCTTTTTCTAAGAGCTGAAAGAAACAAACATGGCTGGGTTGAAAAAGTCGCTGTGAGTGTTGTTGACCAGATGGAGACCTTGCCTTCTTAATAGCTGTTGCAAGCTCTAGTTATCCAAGGCTGTGAACCAGGAATCACATTTACTCTAGGAGATTATTTCTATTTTTCCCAGATTCTGCATCTTTCAGCATCCACTGAATTCAGAATTTAGAGACAGAAACAACAACAATCTAATGGAAAAGAATGGAAGATTTCAGCCCTCTTTATCCATTGCTATAATCTCAAAAATATTTCCCAACCACTGCAGAATGATTGCGGGATTTCTTTTGGAGAAGATGCTGCAAAAGAATTCTAAAATAATTTTGAGGTTTTTCCACTTACATAAAAATATGATAGTAATCATTAAATTTAAGATAATTGTAATAAAACACAAAAGATATAATATTAAAATTTATAAAAAATAAAACACAAAAGAATGGAATGTATGAATTCATTAAATTTTGTTGTTATGTTTATTGGGAAGGATGAAAATTTGCAGAGAATATGGGGGAAGAATATGGGGGGAAAAGAACAGTGCAAGTAAAAAGATGAAGTGAAAGAAGTGGTTCTTGCATATAAAGAAACTGTAGCAAAAATCTAATCTCAACAACAACAAAAAAGCTAGAAGTCTGTTTTAAAGCATGGAAAGATGAGATTTTGCTTATTTGTGCTTTAGCTGTAATCTCAAACTACTTTAATGATACATATCAAAACAATAAAAGATGAGTTTCAATCATTCCGTTTCAATATAAAATTTAACTTGACTAAATGTCTAGTTACTGAAGATATATTCTGAACATTTCTATTACTGAACAGTTTAAGTAGTTTGGAACTCAAAACATCCATGTCTGCAAATTCCCTATTTCACAGTGTGTAAGATTTTCAACTCTAGTACTATTCAATTTGATATGGGTAGATAGGAAAATCTGTGATGGAAACTGAGTGCTTTGAGCCAAAGGCTAAGTTTTCATCTCAGTGGACTGGAACTTAGGTGCCTATCTGCTTTGAATGTTGTCAAGAAGGTTATCATATACATGAAAATCCTTAAGCATCAGAATACATCTGTATCCTCAGTCTTGGAAAGAAGCATTAATGTAAGTATTGCAAAGTGCAGTTAAGTAGTATTTTTTAAAAAGTATATACATGGCTGATATGGATTATATTCAATCCCGGTATCTCAAATGTTTCATAAACTCTTTTGGATTTATTAGCTTGTGAAAGTTGTGAAAATTAATGTTGCTATTGATTAAACATAAGCTTTATTCCAAGCCAAGAATCAGGTATTATGTTTACCAATAGTTAATTATTTCTCATTTGAGACTCTACTGATTTTTCCACATGCATGCAAGATTATCATTTCACCAAACAACTCAGTTTTGAATATCTGACACTTTTTTTTAGAAGTTTCTATTAGTTTCAGCTATTTTAAGGCCATGTATTTCCACTACCACTGAGTGACTTGAGTAATACAGTTGCAATATCAATAAATCATATTCCACAACACAAAAATCTGTGTTGTATAATTTTGTCATGAAGTTTCTGAATGCAGGGTTTAAATATAAAAGAAAGACAGTTCACAAGGTTAAGTATTCACATATTTTAATAAGAGAATTTGCTAATACTTCTTATATCTTAGTTGTAGAGTTAAAAAAGCTATGCAATTTAGTGTGCAAGTTACTTCAGTTTCCTAGGAAAATTGAAGAGATATATTTCTATACTTCTTGCCTCTTTAAAAAAGTATATTTGAGAACAGAGGTGAGTGAAAAAATAGAGAGATTTCCGTAATTTTACAACAAGAACTAAAATATGCTTGAAGATATGTTCATTAAGGTTGGAAAGATTTCCAGACTTTCATTCCCATTCAAGCTTTAAGTAGACAAATATGCAGAGTTCTGCCTACCATGAATTCCTTTAAATGTGCTATGTGGATGAGGGGATGGGAAGGAAGATAGCTGGACCATTCAGAACAGATCTGGACACAGAGAAACAAAATTCTGAGAAAGCCTTACAGGCAAATGGGAATTATCTGCATAAGGCTATCAGAGCAGTTCTTATAAACCACTGTTTGGGGTGCATGAACCTAATTTCCATCCCATTCCATTTAAGACAATAGTCCATACTACCTCCCTCCTCATCAGAACTCTGACATATCTTTTCAGACATAAATTTCTGTCTTGGATATGAGCCAAAGACTGAAAATTTTCTCAGAAAGACAGAGACTTTTTGAGGAAAAGACCACAAGACTCAAAAGTGGGGCTGCTGGACCTGGAAACAAACAAAAAAATGACTTAGAAAAAGAGCTCTTCAGCACACACACAATATTAATGCTTTATTACTGTTGAGGTAATGGAATTTCAAAGATATTTAAATGTGATTAAAGTGCTTTGCTCTTAATAAAGTGCTCTTAATACCAACAAAACTTCTAATTCTGGAAGCAGTGTATAAAATCACAATTATTAAAAGTTTGAAATAAAACTTCAGTGGCATGTTCTATATTATAAAACTCAGATTTTTTTCTTGGTAACTTCAGAGCAAACAAAAGTTTTTAACATACTTGGCCATTTTTGTAATGGAACTGTTCATGTGATCTCATTTTTTAAACTAAGAACTCTGTCTCAGAAAATGCAATTTGTACCGTTCTTAAATTTATCTGTGCCAGATACCTACATGTTTGTTAGAGAAATATGAAAACTACTGGATGGTACTTCAGACACTTAAATAATAGCAAAGCAATAAAAACTATATAAAACATCCATTCCTGCCCAGAAATCTTTTAGAGGAATATTATTTTTCTAGAATTTTTATGTATTTTTATGTATTTTTAAAATACATTATGGAATGTATTTTATATCTACATTCTAACTATATTGTTATATTATTTTACACCACATTACATTATATATTTTACAGAGAAAGTATTCAAGGTTGGAAACTTCAGGATACGAAGTCTCCTAATATTCCTTCCACACAGGAAAAAAATTAATATATATATGTCTTCCAAGAAGCTTGAATACCACTTCTATGTCAGGTTTGCACATTCTGATGATTTTTACTCCCAGAAGAAAAGTACTTACTCATTTCTCAATCTTACTAATATCAACATGTTTTTGTTACTACTAATATAAATCATCAAGGCTTATTTTGGCTTCACAGGTAATTTGCTTCCAGCTCATTTAATAATTTAGAATAATCAGTAATGTTTAAAATCTTAGCAATTTTGAAGTTGTCTTACAATCAAAAGGCATTTATATTACATGCAATTCAACCTTACAAATCACCAGCCAATCAGCACCCCCGATGTTGTGGAGCACTCTTATTTTGCTTTAAGTGTTATCTCATGCTGCTCTTAGCATATTTGGAAACTAAGAACACTGACTGCCTTTGGTGCCTGCCTCTATTCAGTGTGTTCAATGTTGGAGACTTCATTGCTGTTCAGTTCAATTTGATATGGCATTTTAGCTGTTGCTATCTACTCAACAGTCCTTTTCAATTCAAAAAAATGTAGATTCAATCACATATTACAGAGAAATAAATTATGAAATGAATACATTTTGAAATGTATGAATCAACTTTATGTCTCTTTGACTCCAAGGAGATTATGAACAACAGGATAGTTTTAAATTTTTTTCAGTTTCAGAATATCAATCAGTGGTCACAGCACTGCCTGAGAAGCTGGGAAATGGCTGTTACCTGCTTTCTTCATTCTGGAGTAAGCATGGAAAGAGCAGAAATGAATTTTGCAGCCTTCAGGGTGACCGCTGCCTTTCAGTATATGAACCTTGGAATATATGGAGGAGGAGACCTTAAAGCAACCTTCCAGTACCTGAAGGGGGCCTACAGGAAAGCTGAGGAGGGACTTTTTATAATGGTGTGTAGCATCAGGACAAGGGGAAATGGCTTTAAATTGGAAGAGGGTAGATTTAGACTAGATATTAAGAAGAAATTCTTTTCTGTGAGGGTGGTGAGACACTGGAACAGGTTGCCAGTGAGATTGTGAATGCCCTCTCCCTGAAAGCATTCAAGGCCAGGACGGGGCTTTGAGCAACCTGGTCTAGAGGGAGGTGTCCCCACCTACAGCAAGGGGGTTGGAACTAGATGACCTTAAAGGTTCCTTTTAACACAAACCACTCTATGATTTTATGATTCTATTAACAATTTTTCTTTAAATTGTTCTACGTGATGTCTGTAAGCCAACATAAAAAAAAAAATAATCTGGCAGTTTACTTTAACACTAGCAAAATATTTTTTCCACTTCTATACATTTAGTATGTTTGTAAGAAACTTTGTTGCTTCTACTACATTTTTGCTTGTTTGTTTCTTATTTATTCAATTTTGCTTTCAAAATGTCTCATTTCGGTTGTCTGAGTAGGAGCACTATGTAAAGCTGTGAAATTTGGTCTGTAAATACAGCTATTGGCAATGTATTTACAGAAGATAAAGGTAGGTATACTTTTAAATATTAAAACATTACTTTTTATAAAAGCTTGTTATATCTACTCTTCTGAATGAAATTTCAATTTTGCAGAAGAAATATATTAATTAAGTACATACAATTATTTCAAATTCCAGTGTGATTAGAAAAAGACCACAAAAATAGCCAACACCTCAAGAAATATTTTAACTTTTTTTTTTTTTAATTATTATTATGCAGCCTTTGCTTTGTTGCTAATAGTCCACAAGTGTCATGGCAAGTTTTAATATCTCAGTTACTGATATCACGGAATGGAACACTTCACATAAACTCATTGAATAAATAAGTGAATAAAAATAGTCAAAATTTCAAAAAAAATTCTAATCCCTTCTTCTCTAAAGTAAACCTGGTTAGTGTGTATGTT
The DNA here is from genome assembly GCA_016647715.1 of Pavo muticus. Taxonomy (NCBI): domain Eukaryota; kingdom Metazoa; phylum Chordata; class Aves; order Galliformes; family Phasianidae; genus Pavo; species Pavo muticus. The sequence continues at coordinate 1,000,171 of JACDJE010000105.1, forward strand.
CTCCATTTAACATCATCTTGGATTTGTTTATTTCTTTATTTACTCATAGTTTAGCTAGGTGTTTTCAGTATTTTCATTCTGTTGTTTTATTATCAAAGCTTAAAGAACGTTAAATATATCTGGTTTTGTACTTAACTATTTGTTCCTGTTAAAGGAATTAAAATTTTGCAACTTGAATGCTAAGCAGACTACCCACACTAAAAACAAGTAAGAAGTTAATGTTGGCTCATGAAAATACAGAAGTGCAGAATGCACAAGCTTGCAGATATTCTATTTTAACTTGGATGATAGCAGTAATAGCTAACATATCTCTAGATTGTACTGTGTAGTGCTGTGGAATTCAGTTTTAGTTATATTTTTCTTTCTCAAGTTTATTGCCAATTCTATGTACCTCACCCATGTAGGTATAGTTTCTCTTTAACTGTTGAAACATCTCACATCCAAATCTTGATCTCTGGCAATGGCCTCAACCTGTTATGTATCTTCTCTGAGCTAATCTCAATTATTTATCTTTTCATGACTCTTGTCTAAGTCAGCTTAACCAAACTGCAGCTCCTGAGAAAGCCCTTCCCAGTTCTCTCACCTCCTCTGTTCATCTAGTTCATCAGCCACTTAAAACCTCCATCCTTATACTTTACTGTCAGCCTTCTCTATCTCTCTCTAGTGGCTACCAGTTCTTCTAAGCCCTTGCTTGGACAGCAGTCTCTATTGGTCCTGGCACAGTTCATTTCCAAGCTCCAATTGTCCTATTCAACAGTGTAGGAAAAGCTTTCCCTAGGCACTCCACACTCTTCGGATGAGAATGGAAGAGCACTGACAGCATTTGAGGCACAGTTTTTCTATGTTTGTAGATCAGGCACCAGGATCTTACACTTATCTCAGAGCTTGAAAAAGTCCCATGCATCCTTAAGATGGGACATGCTTACCGCATAGAGAATTCAAGAATTCAGCTAATAAGACATTTTCACTGAGCGTTTACAAACTATGCTGTTTTAAAGGCTTGCTATCTAATTAAATTCAGGCAGATAATCACAAAGATGGTAAAATACACATCTTCATTGAACTTCAAGATTCTGCTTCAGGGATTTTTCCTGCTTCAGCTTGTTAAAGACAGAAGTGTCAGAGTTTTACAATATATTAAAAAAAAAAAAAAAAAGAAAAAGAGAAAGAAAGAACAAAAAAAGATCACTATACTAGTCTTTTTACTTAGTTGTCAGAGAGAAAATAAATTTTAGTTAAAATAAAACATGTCAACCTAAAGCACACAGTTGAAATGGCAAATTTCATCTTGTTTGGTTAAATTTTGGCAGAACTAAAAGCAACTGAAGCAATGCTTATAGTGGAAACTTGTTCTGACAGTTCTGTCAGTTCTGACAGGTATGTGTGTGTGTTTGAAATGTATGCACACATACATATATATATGTACTCCATAAACATCTGGTATGGTATAATGTGGCATGATGTAATTTCTGCCATAACGTGTTTCCTATAAACTCAAAAATACTCTTCTCATATCATCTCTTTACGAGAAAAATAAGTTAAAATTGTCAGAAGACAATTCTTCCAGAGTTACATAAAACAGATTCAAAGACCATGTAAGATTCTTCTAGAGTAAAAACCTAATTTAAGATAAGTTCTGAAGATGAACATATTATTTCTACTGTGTGGATCACTCTTGCTGCGCATGTGATTTCATTAGCTACTCAGTTAAACATAGTAGCAGCTGTCCTCTTTTACACCTCTGGGGAGAAAAAATTCAGAATGGATTATTCAAAAGATTTAAATTCCTTTGAGACATGGCCCTTCCAGCAATACTATAAATTTTTTTTCACTCCAAGGTTAGATGCTATTTTGGCCTTGATTTAAAACTCAGGATTCTGTAGAAAATGGCAATGATATCCAGCTCTGACAAATTGAATTGGTCTCAAGGTACTGAAGGATGACTAATAAATCTGAGACTTGATTCTGAAACTTTTCTACACATGTGAAGGGTCTTTTTCTTCTCAAGACATTTGAGATACTGCCAAATTTGAAAATCATGTCATACCAGTGATCTATTTAATTGACTTAAACCACATCTACTATTTTCCTTTGGGGTAGAACTGGAAACTTTAATGAAGTTTGAGTGAATGTATCTTGCATGTGTGTTATTAGCAACTACAGTTTGCTTTGGGTCAATACTACTAAACATTTCTTCCAATACATTTTTTTTTTTTGTGTGTGTGTATGTGTAGTTAAAGAAGATTATATGTGCTAGACTGCTGACTTATCTAATGTCAGAGAACTACTTGGTTCTAAAAGAATCTGCATATATTCAGAATCCAAAACAGAATCACTTAAACTGACTGAAAACAAAAATTGTGTGACTTATATTTTGCCATCACACTTATAATCAGACTGCAGACTTTTCTATGAGTGTAAGTTGGTTATCCTGCATGCTTTGTAAGCCATCAGAAAGAGGCATAACGAGCTGATTTTGTAATGAGGTGAAGATCCCTAGATTGAAATAACTTATTTGTGGGTTTAAACTTGATACTTCCTAAAATACCAATTCATATTTTCTTTTTCCACTTCTAATTTGATTTTACAGTGGACTTCCCTTAAAAGGACTCCTTACCTTCTTAAGGACACTCCTTTGATCAAATAATATATAGGAACTACCGTACTAATTGTGTATGCTGGAGAATATCCGAAGATGGAGAAAGAATTGCACAGCAACCACAAATTTTCCTGTCTATCAGCACAAAATCTGAACATATATTTTTGTAAATAATGAAAAGTCAGTTAAAAAGATTTTTCCTACATACTTAGTCCTGGCAACCACAAAAACAAAAACAACAACAACAAAAAAAAAACAACCAACTATCCCCCCAAGTCTTATTGTCCTCCAAACGTAGCTCATCTTATTTTCAGAGCATATTTGTATAAATAAAAAAAAAGAGGAATATTTTCTTGACTTAAGCAAATGTTGTTATTAATCAAATCAGAAATAAAATTCACTTTTAGAATAAAATAAGAATTGCTTCAGTTTTGTTAACTTGTCTCAGACTATGCAACATGCCAATCAGGTCAATGGCTTTGTTAAAGAAATTCAGCCACTGGAACGGGCTGCACAGGGAAGTAATTGAGTCACCATCCCCGGAGGTGTTCAAGAAATGTTTAGATGTTTTACTGAGGGACAAGGTCTAGTGGGGAAATATTGGTGGTAAGTGGACAGTTGGACTGGATGACCTTGGAGGTCTTTTCCAAACTTGGTAATTCTGTGATTTCTATGATTCTGTTTTGCTTATTTAGTCTGCTAAATTTAGTACTATTTCTTGCTCTTTATTTGGTAAATTGGAGAAAGTCATATAAAACACAGAATAACTGATTGGCAATATTAATATACTCTGTTACTAACAGCCAGATAGATTCTTTTGAGATGAATATATGGTAATAAAGAAATTCATAATTATTGCAAGATCACCCCAGCATTTTTCTTGACATAATATGCTGCTCCCTCCTCTATTTCAGAGCCCTCATATAGTAACTATCAAGGTGTATCCAAACCATTTTCAAGTCCACTTCAGTAGTAGAACTACTGTGACTTTTGAACTACAGCTGTGGGGATTTTTTCTGTCAGAGAGGCCATAATTTTACAGAACTTGAAGCCTTACTTCCACAGTTTTCAAGATAATTGGTACAACTGCTGAGTCAAAACATCTGGTCTGGTTTGTTACCAGTACTGTTCTTGGTATGATGTAGCTTCAGCTGTGGCTGATATTGGAGGTAACAAATTAGCAATAGTTGTTGCTACAGCCCTTAACTTTCTTTAAGAAGAAAGTTATACAACTTAATAGCACAATCTCTCAAGGCACCCTTGCACAGAGAAGCGGATTTTGTAATAAACAAACAAAAAACCAAATAAAATTAGGTGTGGTGTCAAGATTAAACATGGCAAATTTCATCACAGGATGTCATCACTCTAAAATAAAGTTATGCCCACCTCCTGTTTCAAGCTCAGTTACATTAAAGAGAACTAGTTTAAAGAGGTTAAGAGTGGAAGCAGCCTGAGCTGTAGTAACCATGTCCTGGTCAAGTTTGTGATTTCAAGGAATGTGGGCCTGACAAAGCATGGAGTCAGGATCCTGAACTTCAAGAGAGCAAACTTCCAGCTGTTTAAAGTATTATTGGATGAGATCAGCTGGGAAACTGTACTTAGGGACATAGAAAAGAACAGAGCTGGCAGCACTTTAAGGAAACTTTTCTGAGAGCACAAGAATTCTCCATCCCCCTGCATAAGAAATCAAGCAGAGGAGGCAGGAAACCAGCATGGCTGCACAAGGTCCTGCTGGTCAAACTGAGGGAAAAGAAAGAAAAGTATAAGTGATGAAAACGGGAATGAATGGCCTGGAAAAAATATTAGGATGCTGTCTGGACATGCAGAGATAGAACAAGGAAAGCCAAGGTGCAGGCGGAATCAAACTTAACAAAGGATTTTAAGGTTTCTTCCAACTTAATCCATTCTATGATTCTATGATTATATGAATCAAAATATGTCAAAGTCTCTTTCTAATGCAACTGACACTATGAAATTGGAACAGCTCCAGGAGACTCATTTGTAGTTCTACAATAGTCATTGGACAGCTAGTTAAAGCATATATATACATGTTCAAGGCTCGTGTTTATCTAAATTTAGAAAGGAAGAATTTATATTCGTAGTTCCCAGTTATTCCTCAGATAGAACAAGATAAAAAAGACAAAACTGTCATAAATATTGGTAGGACAGGAGAAAGGTTTTCCAAAAACCTGGTCAATTATTCTACTGAATGAATATATTAGAGTCTAAGAGATCCAGTAAAATATCTCACTGCTAATTGCTAAACCTGTACTCTTGTGCACGTCTCAGAAACTTCTGTTTTTCTGCTTTCCTTTGCAAACCATCCATTCTGAATGTTGAAACAGTTTGCTATATTACAGGACCTGAATTGTGGTTTAACCCAGCAGGCAGCTAAGTGCAACCCAGTCATTCACTCACTCACTCCTCACAATGGGATGAGGAAGAAGAATCAGAAAAAGTTGTGGGCTGAGATAAGAAAACTTAATAGGACAGAAAAAGAAATGAAAACAATATTAATAACAATATATATATATACAGAAAATAGGTGATTCACAATGTGATTTTTCACCATCTGCCAACCCACGCCCAGCTGCTCCCTGAGAACTGGCTTGCCCCCAGTATTGTATCCAGATCCCCAAGTTTAATTGTTCAGCACGATGCCATATGGTATGGAGTATTCCTTTGGATATCCAGCTTGGGAGGTGTCCTGGTTGTGTCTTCCTGTGTTCTTGTGCTCCCCAAGGCTCCCTGTTGGCAGGGCATTACAAGAACTTGGAAAGTCCTTGTCTCTGTGTAAGCACTTCTCAGCAACAGCTGAAGTATTGGTGCTATTAACAATGTTTTTCTTCTAAATTCAGAATATGGCATCATACCAGCCACTATCAAGAGACCTCAGCTGAAAGCAGGAAATCTGTTCAGTTAAAGATTTGCGTGTGACAAATTCAACAATGACTCATTAGAAATGTATTTTCAGGAAAAAACACTTCAGAGAATTTCAACTTATAATAATAAAATAAGTGGAAACTTCCCTTTCCTGTCATCCCCAAAGATCTAAAGATTACTCAGAACTTCAGAACATTCCCCTCCAGGTCTCCTATCCTCAGCACACACTAATGAAAAAACAGTAAATACTCCAACATAAAAGATTTTTAATCATCCAAACTAGTGGCTCTGTAGTACAAATCAAGGAATTAGCAGCAACTGATTTTGCATAGGAGATAGAAGTGCCTTGGGGCAAATCAAAAGACAATCTGCACTTCTGTAAAACCATGAGGATGAGTTTATTCAGGAAACAACCTAAACATGCTTTTCTCAGTAATTCCATGTGTAACATTCCTTTTTAAATTTTTGAGTTAGAATAAATCAAAACATAGACATTATTAAGTCTTGTGAAAGGCTAAACTCACCATGTCTTTCTTTTCCTTCTTGCTATGTTATATAGATATGGTATCAAAAAAAGCATCTGCTTTGATAACAATGATTTTTTTGTATTCTTTCAAGGGATCCTTTTTCTATCAAGTATAAACACTGAACACACTGTTTTTCTATTACATGTGAGTTCTGCTGGGAGCTCAGGCGATGTGCTTAGGGACAGCTATAAGTTGGGGAGGGAAGGGAAATGGGGAAAGAAAAAGATCCTGAAACTTACAAATATTGTACAAGGGTGTTTGTAGTTACTATGGAAAAGAAAAAAGAAAAAACACGTTTATATATATTTCATGACCCTTAGTCACCATGGGCAATAATACAAACTGATTTTCAGAAATGAAGACATTTTAAAAGTCTGATTTTGAGTAAGAAATTACAAGATCAAGGAATAAAAATCTGTGATGTGTCTCTTCTCATCACATACTTAGAGAGAATGTGTCAGGCTGAATGATTAAGAAATATTTTGTTTCATTATTGCATTGGAACTGCAGTACTGTTGAGGCTTTTCAGTGAAGTAACATGATAAAATGAAATGCATGAAAATATTTTATTTTCCCTTTATGACTATTCTTTTGCAACATCATGACATAAAGTTCTAGAAACATTTAGCTTACTTGAAGCATCTAAAAAATATTTAATTCATCCTATATTTTTTAATGCTTGGAGGTTTTGTGATATACAGTCAGTTGTTGGGTAGACTTTTATGACGTAGTTTCTCATCAGCATGATCGTCACACCAATTTGATCCTAAATTACAACGTTTTAATTTTAAATTAAAACTCCTTTTAAATGTAAAGAAGAAATAAATACAGATAGCAGTGCAATGTGCAGCAAGTATTAAAGCGTCCACAGTGAACACAAGACTGTGATCTATTTATGCAAACCTTGGTGTGAGTCACCTGCTATATGAGTGGGCACATTTTTGTGCGTCTCTCATCTTTTTCCATATTCCAGCAATATTTATCCTGGGCAAATTAAATCCCTCTGGATTGTTCAAGCAGGATTTGCAATTTGAATATGAACACTGTCTAAACTAAAACACACTATAATCATGCTGTCAGTAGTTTTAGAGTGGATACCTCTTTGGTCAAAAGGGATTTTGAGGTCAATGAAAATCAGATCTAGTGCCTTTAAAGATGCAGTCACATCTAATTGCATGTTCACAAACCCACACTGAAAAAAAAATAAATAAGTATTTACCAAATAGAACAAAAAGATAAATGAGCATGCAAGATCTACATATACAAATACTTGTACCTGCAAATATTGTGGGCTATTATTCAGAAGCTTACTCAGAGCAAGATATTATGTTTCAGGATCAAGTGTCTAAAGTTAAAATACACCATTTTATGGAAACATAAAATCTCAATAGTGGCAAAAACAAAAACAACAACAATCTCAGTGCTTTGAGCTGGTATAAAAGGTTCAAATGACAAAAATTATCAATTTTAGAATCTATGATACACCTTTATTTTAATATTGTAAAAATCGGTTTATGCCATGCCAGGAACTACATGGTATAGTTAGTAAAGGTGCAGACAGAAATAATGACAAAGAACACAGAAATTATTTTATCTCTGGAATAAACTGAAAATGTTTAACCTGGAAAAGAGGCAATTCAGAGAGAATATTGCAGCATCTGTAATTGTGGGTGGTACAGGAAATAATTATTCACAATACAAGACAGAAGGGGCATGAAATGAAATTACTGTTGGAAAGGAAGAATAAATATCCTTGTATTTGTCTTATATTACTCTCTCTACAACTTCTTTGACCATCTCTGGAGGGTGATACTGCATCAAACCAATATTTGGTTTCTCTCAATAGTGTTGTTCTTATGGTGACTTTTCCAAATCATCATTCCGTGTAAGTTTCTTGTAATAAAATCTGTTACAGAAATCTCTCTCATCTTGAACCTTACCAATAGCATTTCAAAAGCATGTTAAATGCAAAACAGCACAGAATATCTTCAGATAATGTCTTTTTGCATGCTTGCCATACTGTTCTAAGGAAAAGACAGCCACTATGTTTTTTAACATGAGAAAAATAGATATTCAATGTTTTCTGAAGTACTTGACTTTTGATAATGGCATTTTCAAGCGCAACAGTGAAATTTAAGTTTTACAGCAGAAGTAAGTACTACAACAAGATTCAACTAGCACTCACTCCTATAAACCAAGTCTTCTAAATTCCCTTGTACATTAACTCTAATCACTAAGTTTTAAGAATCATGATATAGGACAATTTAAAAATATACACACATCTCTGAGAACCTAATCTAAATGCCTTTAATTTTTACTCATTTTGCCTTCTGTTTTGTTGTTGTCCCCAGTTCAAGAAAAATGAGGGATTTCTAAAGAAGGTCCAGCTGAGGGCTACGGAGATCATGAGGGGCCTGGAGAATCTCTCTTATGTGAAAATGCTGAGACCTGGGACTATTCATCCTGGAGAAAAGAAGGCTGAAAGGGGATCTTATCAAAACATAAATATCTAAAGGATGGGTGTCAGTTGGATGGGGTTAAGTGCTTTTGGTGGTGCCCTGTGACAGGACAAGGGGAAACAGGCATGAACTGGAGACAGGAAATTCCATCTGAACATGAGAAAGAACTTCTTTACTTTGAAGTTCACAGCACTGGAACAAGCTGCCCAGAGAGGTTGTAATGTTTCCTTCTCTGGAGATATTCAAATGCCACCAGAGGGTCACTTCCAACTCCTATGATTCTGTGATTTTGAGATGCATCTATGGTGGCTGTACTCTGTGCTCAGAACAGTGATAAATTATGACATCTAGCAGATTAAACCCTTCCATGGACTTAGATGATGTCTGTGCTTTCTACATTATCAGGCATTTAACTTTAGAGTACTGATGAACTTAATCTTCCACTTCAGAAATCTCAACTGAGTACAGTACCTTACCATTTACACTGTTCCTCATTACCGAAGAAATCTCTAGGTCTTTGATGCTTTGATTTGGAGTAAATTGCCAAGAATATACAATTTTACCATCTTACGCTGTATAAGATTTTCTGTATGTTGACTTTGGTAGAAGTAAAGTAAAATTAATGACATCTACTAAAACACATTCAATGAAATTATTTTTTTTCTTTGACATTCAGTACAGTAGTTTCAGTTTGATTCTTTACTTCTTGTGGTAGCAAACATTGGAAATCCCCATAAATAATTACTTCAAAATAATCAGAGTCAACAGAGCATTAACAAGTGATTAAGGGGAATTAAATTTCCTTGTATGCTGCAGTCCTAAACAAATTTCATATACACCTGAGTTTGTTTCACAGCAAATCAATAATGCTAAAAACTTCATTTGAACAGTCAGGTATTTTCCTATTCCTGATTAGTGAGCATATTAAACTATCTACTTCATTTAATGAAAATTTTTTCATAAACACTGATGCGTGGAAATAGCTTCTTTTCTGTTGGTGACTTTGCTATCTTGCATCTGTCACCAAATAAAGATCTCGAATTTCAAGAGGCACTGTACAACATCTGAGAAAGTTGAGGTGAGTCCTTTCATGGCTTTCAGTGGTCTTTAGGGCAAATATTCAATGATTCAGTATAAACTAAGACTCTACCAGTCTGTTTTCAGCAGTGGAAGCAAAGATGTATGGCCTGGAAAGAACACAAGGATGCTGTCCGAATGTGTAGAGATGGAATCTGACAAGACAAGACAGAGATAGAACTGAACTTAGGAAGGGATGTGAAAAATAATAGGTAGGGATTCAACAGGTACATGGGTCAAAAGAGAAAGGCCAAGGAGAGTGTACCCTCTCTGATAAATGAGAAGGGAGATATGGCAACAACGGACTTGGAGAAGGCTGAGGTACTCAACAGATACTTTTCTTCAGTCTTAACGGACAGTCAGGCTTTTTACATTTCTCAAGTCCCTGAACTTCTAGATAGGTGTTGGGAGAGCAATATCCCTCTGACTGCAAAGAGCAAGTTTGAGACCACCTGATGAAATCGAATTGTGTACAAAGTTGTGGGGCTCTATGATATTCATCTCAGTATTATGAAGGAACTGGCTGACGTAGTTGCCAAGTCACTCTTCATCATATTCAAAAAGTCATTGCTGTTGGGTGAAGCCCCTGGTGACTGGAAACAGCACTTGCTCTTTTAAGACAGGGAGAAAGGGAGACTCAGGGTAGTACAGGCCAATAAGCCTAACATCTATGCCTTGGAAGATCATAGATCGTAGAACAGATCCTTCTGGAAGAGATATTAGGGCACATGTGAGACAAGGAAATATTCTATGACAGCCAGCATGGCTTCACCAAAGACAGATCAATCTGATGGCCTTCTACGATGGAGTGACACCATAGTGGACAAAAGAAGAGCAACTGATGTCATCTACCTGGACTTCTGCAAGACCTTTAATATGGTCCCATACCACATTCTTATCTCTAAATTTGAGAGATATGGGTTCAAAGGATGGATTATTCAATGGATAAAGAACTAGTTGGATAGTTGCAGCCAGAGAGTTGTGGTCAGTGGATCTATGTCCACGTGGAGGCCAGTAACAAGTTGTGTCCCCCAGGGGTCTATCTTGGGACTTGTGTTCTTCAATATCTTTATCAATGACATAGTGGGATTGAGGGCAGTGTCAGCAAGTTTGCTGACAACAGTAAGCTGAGAGGTGCAGTTGAAATGACTGAAGAAAGGGATGCCATCCAAGGGGACCTGGACAAGCTTGAAAAGTAGGCCCATGAGAACCTAACGGAGGACTCAACAAGGCCAAGTGTGAGGTAATGCATTAGGATCAGGCAAACGTGGATATGTGTACAGACTGGGAAAAGAACTTGAGAGCAGCCCTGCTGAGAAGGACTTGGATGTTGTGGTAGACCAAAACCTTGACAGCATAAGCTTGCTGCCCAGAAGGTCAACAGTATTCTGGGCTGCATCAAAAGAATTGTAGCCAGCAGGGCAAGGGAATTGATTATCCCTCTCTCTTCCCTTGTGAGGCCCTACCTGGAGTACTGCATCCAGCCCTGGGATCCCCAGCACAGGAAGAATGCAAGGCTTTTGGAGAGGGTCCAGAGAAGGACCACAAAGATGGTCAGAGGGCTGGAGCATCTCTCCTGTGAAAATAAGATGAGGGAGCTTGGCTTGTTCATCCTGAAGTAGAGAAGGCTCCAGGGAGTCCTTATTGTGGCCTTACAATATTTAAAGCTTATAAACAGGAGCAAAATAAACTTTTTGGAGGAGTAGATATTGATAAGACAAGGGGAAATAGTTTCAAATGAAAAGAGGGAACATTTAGATTTGATGACATGGGAAATTTTTTCTCTGAGAATGTGGTGATGCGCTAGCACAGATTGCTCAAGAGCAGCTGCACATGCCCCAACTCTGGAAGCGTTCAAGGCCAGGTTGGATGGGACCTTGGGCAACCTGATCTAGTGCCTGACTCAGTGATTGGCAAGTCCGCCAAGGCCGGGGGTTTATTCTAGATGATCTTTGAGATCTCTTCCAATGCAAGCCATTCTATTATCTTATAATTCATTCTATGATTTTATGATTGATTTTTTTGTGTGTGTGTGTTTTGACTTTTTATTGGAAATTCCAATATTTTCAAAATTGAAGAAATATAAAATCTACAAAAAATCGATTTCAATATTTAGTCAATCTCTGTTTCAGATTTTTTTTATTTCATACTTATTTACCTGTTTCTGTCCTTATTTGAAAATTTATAGTGAAAAACTATTACTCTGTCAGCTTTTTAAAAAAAAAACATTTTTTTTTAAAATATATCAAGTTTATACCAAAAACCATATATTTACATACTCAAGCCATAGATGTAGAAGCCATATCATATGGATATTTACAGCCATGGACAAATAAAAAAGCTGTGTATAATCAGAATGAAATTTCACTGAGGTGGATATACTGAAAGAATGAGTAGGAGAAAAAACGAAAAAAAATTATATATTTTTTTATAACAAACTAAGTTTATTGTAAAGCATTTGATTATGAAAAATTATGTGGTGTTTTTGTCTTTTATATTCTAAGTCTTTCTTGTCACAGGGTAAATATGATAAAAATTGGACAGCTAGACTAACTGAAGATGACAACAAGGGAAAGGACAAAGAAAAAGTCTGTTGTAATTTAATTTTAAGAGGTACCATAATTTATTTTCAGTTGGCATTCAATTTTCAACACATTCATTTTAAAATGTATTACTGTTAGTTTTGAATCTTATGGTAATTTGGAAATTGACTTTGCTTTTCTCAGAGTTACAGATATGAGGCGTATTAATGAACACGAGCTTCAGATGACAAATGATGCTTGAAGTTGTCATGTCTTTTAATTCATTTTTGATGAGAACATGGATGTTTTCTGAAATATAGATGGCATTTGCCAGACAAAATGGTCATCTGATTTCAACATACAATGTGATGCTTCAGTGAAGTTTGAACTTTAGACTGATTTAAAATTCATTGGTAATAGTGCTATAAAGGCTGTGTTCCCTGGCTCAGAATGCAATAAACTGCAGGATAGTGTCTCCTTTTCAGCCACTCTGAACCTTCATTTATGGCTTCTTCTTTTTTTTTTTTTTAATGAATGAATGCTAGGATAACCTATGAATTTGAGCCATGCTTCATTTTGCTTACATTGTCAGAAACAGGTGCTGATGTATAAGGATTTTTATTGAGGGAAGGAAAGCCGTGGCATAAACTGAATTGCATTTGTTTAGAACACAATATATTTACACCAAGTTATTAAAAAACTAACACATGAAAATTAAAATGAATTCTGGGGAAGAGAAATTCATTTTACTATATATTTGCAAACCCAGAATTATGCTTATAATACCAAACTGAATCAATTAACATGAAATGATTGAAAACAAAACACAGAAAAAAATATTTTTCATATTCAGTTTTTCTTCTTACTCAGGTAGGAAAAGATTAAAATTAAAAATATTTCTAAATTCCCAACATTTCCAGAATTCATAATCAATCAAAAGACCTTAATTGATATCTTCATCTCTCTTTTTTTTTTTCTCAAGAAGTACAAAAGGAAAGTCCTAAACAAATCCACAAGGCAAAAGTATCTGATTATATTAAAATTTAAAATACTTTCTTTGTATTGTTTTTCATCAGTTGTCAATAAATACTGCTAGACCCACTTTTCACTCTGGATATACAAATGAACTTTTTAATTGTCATACTACATGATGCTCCGCGACTGTTCTCTGTTTAAATCTTCAAATGAATTCTGTCCTTGCCCATTAATTACAATAAATATCTTCATCCCTCTTGAGCTTTAGGTGAGTCTTGAGGCATATGTGAAAACGCAACTTCAAATGTATGCCTCAGAAAGTAGTACATCAATCTTGCTCTTGCTAAAGATCACGTTGACAAGCCTATAGACTGAGGCCAAAGCCCATGTAAAGCTGCATACATCTACCTCCAACACAGCCAAGGTCTTTAGGGCCTGAAACAGGGTTGGAGACAAGCAGAGAATTATAGAATCATAGAATCGTAGGATCACAGAATCATAGAATGGCTCTCCAGGCTAAACAGTGTCATTGATAAAGATGTTAAAAATTATAGGTCCTAAGACGGGCCCCTGCGGAACACCACTTGTTACTGAGCTCCATGTGGAGATAGCACCACTGATCACAATCCTCTGAACTGCAACCTTCCAACTAATAACTTATCCATTGAATAATCCATCCCTTGTACCCATATCTCTCAAATTTAGAGATGAGAATGTGGTGCAGGACCATACTAAAGACTTTGCAGAAGTCCAGGTAGACAACATTGGTTGTTCTTCCTTTGCCCATGAATGAAACACTCCATCATAGATAGCCACCATATTGGTCAGGCACAATCTGCCTTTGGTGAAGTCAATCTGGCTGACTTGGATCTCCTTATCTCACCTGTACATTAACATGCCTTCCAGGAGACTCTGTTCTGTGGTTCACAGGCACAGAAATGTACAGAAACTGCATATCTGGCAATAAAATTTAGTATCATGAGAACGTTATTGGTAATTCTAGGAAAGCAAGAAATGCATCCAAGTTTTCTAAATTCTTAATTTGAGATAGATACATAGATTTATAGATTCCTGAAGTTGTAACAGGTTGGTTTTCTCTAACTTTCCATAATTCTAGATGTCTAAATCTAGTTTTATTTTCCACTTTCATAGTGCATAGCCGAGAATAACTCTCACTACGGCTTCATGTCAGTAAACTGTAGTCTGCAAAGTATGCAAGGAATATCAATAAGCTTTTCTGCTTATTGTTTACAGAAGATTATTTTAGTGAATATCATTCTTTGCATGTTCTTCAGCTACTGTTATCATTTCTATTTCCACATAATGCATATATTCCTATACTACAAGACGAGCAGGTGTTCTTTCCTTAGTTTTATCTTTGAGGAGTTATCATTTCAGATTACTTTGGTGATTTAACTTCTTAGAATATCTTTCTTTATTTACAGTCTTCCTTTTTACATTGTGGGCTACATTTTAAAATGCAACCTCTAATTTTGCACTGGCAATCAATTCAATTACAGGTGCAAGTAATTGGAGTATTTAGATGCCCAAATACCTGATTGCAGGCACAATTTATGTAGTTAAACTCTAAATATTATTGATTTTGATCATAAAATGAGTAGTTTGGTTGAAGTCCTCTTTATATTTTTGACCCAAAAAATCAAGATGCTTATTCAAATAAATAGAAGAACATTATTTCTTATTTTTAAAATCTGTGATATGCCTGCATATCACAAATATATTTTTTCTCTTCTCACAAATGCATCACAAAATACATTACAGACACTTAGTAATAGACACAGAGGTCTTAATAACTTAAAAATATAATTGTAGCACTTTTTTAACTGTAAACTCGAGTCACAGAAACTACAAATCCAGTCAAGCAAATTATCTACAGACAAAAATCCTTCTGTTCTCTATGGGGATATTACCAGAAAAAGAAAAATGGACTACAGAGGCTTTTTAACAACATTTAGTTGAAGTAAATTATGTGCGCATTAGGAAATATCTTTTTTGTTTTTGTTTTTCTTCTACCTTTCTCCCAGAGAGTAGTTACTGTGCTTGAACAGGAATTTGAATTGTATCCTGTTGCTTCAGATGCTTTTCTGAACAGAGACTATCAATAATGCTAAATTATGTGAATGATTGTTACTGTGTACAGACATCTACTAAGAAATATGCCGAGACTTACACATTTCCCTCATCACCTCAAATGAATTATTTGAACCCAGATCTCCTGAAGGAAAAGACTTTAAGTGCACCACCCCAATGGATCACTGTAAGGCTGAAGCCAATTATGGTTATTATACGTTATAAACAACAGAAAATGGTAAGCATACTTCTTTTTCTGCGTGTATGGTGACCATTATGAAAGAACTGTTTGTATGCCATTTGATAAAGAAATATTAATGGGGAGATGAGTCCCCAAGTCAGTATTTACAGGCAGGAAAAAGGCAGTTGTCCAATTACAGACTTGCTGTAATATCTTTGGTCTTATAGTACATGCCCTGGGGAAGAGTTACAGGATTGCCAGAATAGAATACTGTAAATTTTGGCTTCTCTATCTTATTTTAAGAACAAAAAGACAATGGAATTCTGCTACTCTCCCAGTGCATTGCCACATGTTCTTTGATTCTGAGATGGTTACTTCAGCTCAGGTGTTCTAGAAGTTCTCCATCATGGTGAATAAAATAGGACTTCAAATGCTACAGCTGAATTTTAGTCTGAGATTTATGCCTTCATCAAGCTTTTGGGGAGGGAGAATTTGAACTCTGAATCTTACCCCACCTAAGTAACATTTCTTACAGAAAAGATATGCATAAAGAAAACATTAAGAATATATTTTTTTTGTTTCAAGAACAATAAAAAGTTACCATAGAACTAGGGTTTTTTTTTTTTTTTTTGGTTTGTTGGTTTTAAACACAATAGATATTTCTTCGATGATGAAAAAGTATCTCGCAAGAACTCCAGTAAAAACAACGTTTATGTCTCTTTCAAATTTCTCATCTTCAGTAATACAAGTTTTCATTCACAATCCTTTAAGTGAGTCTTTAAATGATGAAGATGCAGAGAAATATTATCCCAATTATTAAAGTTAATAAATTAACCTCATTAATTTTTTACTTCAATTATTGCAGAAGGGCTTGACTACTGCCTAGAACAGTCAAATGTCCAAGGAAAACTTTTTGTAATCTAGGAAGCTCATACTGAAGATAACAAAAGATAAAAAGCAATATAGAACAAAAAATACAAGTCCAGTGGAATATTATTCTGTTTGAAATGAAAACTTTCTTTTTTTGTAAAAATCCCAGCATAAATTTATAGGTAACTAGGACCGATGTAGACAATAAATCACTTCATTTACAAGCTGAGCCCAATATGGACTGGTAATAAGAGCTCAAATAAGTGTTAATTCTTTGCTAAATCTCACAGTATAATGTCTCAGACTTCATGAAGATATTTGCATATTTAATTTTAAGAGCATTAATTCTCTTTTGAAGTGGTGTTTGGGGTTTTTTTTATTTGTTTTGGTTATTATTATTTTTTAATTGTAATGTATATCTGCTAACAATTAGGCAGTATTTCCTTTTCACCTCTAAGCATAACAGCAGCTGTTAAAGTCTATCACATAGGTGGATAAGCATTACTAGAGAGGCCAGCACAACATTATTTCAGCTCTTAAACACATATTGCAACAGAAGCATTTCAGTGGATTGAATAGATAATTTTGTCTTGGACCTTGTCTATTCCAGCATTCAAAATTCTCTAATATTATCTTGTTAGTTTCCAGCACTGTCAATCAAATTACGAATATAAGGTTTTTGTCTTATTTAACTCTAGTTGTTTAAAAATCAGGAGTAAACCTTAAGCTGGTCATTGTGTTCCAGCTATCATTACAGAAAAAGGCAGGCACTCTGCCAATGATTCTTTCAATCTTCCTTGCAGAAAAGAGAGATTTCCTTACTGACATTACCTCTATTTCTCCATTAACAGGTGAGAGAACCTAGATTTCAAGTGAAGATCAAATAAGCAATTTTAGGCTATTTTCATGCAAGAAACAAAAGCTTAAATAGCTTCTTTGACACATCTAAAGAGTTTTCCTTGTGATATAGCAAATCCACTCTGATTCTCAGTTGAGAAAATAAAATAATTTGTTAGTATCCAGTTTCAGAATGACCTTTTAGCTTAATTTTTCTTCTTTCTAATTGTGGTTAACAAACAGATAGCTTCTTTTTTTAAGTGCTCCTCCGCAGTTGCTTTTGGTTATGCTGTTTCAAGTGAATCCAATTAAAACACTGCTCATTTTTCTTTCAGAAACAGTTAACAAAGATGAACTTCAGATAAAATGAATAAAATCATACCTCACAAAAAAATATAAGAGTTGTGTCTGATAGAGTGCTTTCTGTGTCTTCAAGATGACAAGCAATTGGAACAGAAATCTTAAAAAAACTTGAGTTCTGATTGATTCACAAACCTATGCTGAATGTAAGTGGTGAAACATTTCAAGATCCAAGTGCAAACTAATTCTATTACAAATATTAGTTGAAATCTAATAATATCAAAGAAAAAGTCAGAAGAAAATGCAAACACCTTCTTTTTTAATATTTGCTTCCATACAATTGAACTTGCTAGTTAATACAATCCGAAGTATTGGTCTATAATGCAACATAGGAGAATAAAAGCAGACAAAAATTAAAAACTCTTGGTTGCAAGGAAATCCCAGCTTTCCAGATGTAACTCTTGCTTCTTTTTCGAACTTTATGCATAAAAACATCAAATTAATGTTTAATTTTGGATAATTTTGTGGACAAGTAATATTCATAATTCAGCTGTTGAAGATGTTCACTTACGTAGGTAATCAGAATAATTAAGTTACATTTCCAGAAGTCCCTGTAGTAGGCTATGTTTAACAGTATTCACTTAGGTCATATTATTTGTATGAATATCAACGACTACATCTCTTCAAGTATCTTTTTTAATCAAAAAGAAACATCAGTTAGTTTCAAATTGCAATGCCTGTGAAAACTTACGTAGCTACCAGGTGATGGATATTCACTTAGCTGCGGATATGGCCTAGAAATGAGTGAAGCAAGTAGATTCTTTTATAAGAAATTCACTGTGCATGAAAGGTGGCAGCCTCCTGATGGTGCAGTTATAGTGCCTGCTTGAATTATGATTTTCTGTTCTGCATGTAGATTTTAATCCAAACCAACCTGAAAGAAGAAGTTATCAGGAAAATACAATTTGAAAAAGACAAATATACGTGTGGTCATAGCAATACCAGCAATGTGAACACTTACAGGAGCTGGCCAAGAGTCCCAATTTATTCTATATAAGAGGAACAAAATAAAGCGGCTTGAAAATGTAATATAAATCAAGAATTCAAAACAAATTTCCCAAATCTGAGCCCTACATGGTCACAAAAATAGTCTTTCTTTTTGCAGTGCCTTAAAGCCTACATTTTCACTTAAAATATTGCTGTTGATTCCATCTGTTTTACAGGACTTCTGTAGCGTGCACTAGGATTTAAATTTCAAGATGCATCCTGTATATCCATGCCCTGGTTTTATCAGTATTCCACATCATGATATCATGTGGCAGGCTGTTGTGTACTGGAGCAGAGAGAACTGTGGAGCTGCACTTCCTAGGTCCTGTGATTCTGGCAGTCTCAGCTATTTCCATGTGAGTTCCAGCTCTCCAAGAGAAAAATACATCAAGAAGGGACAGACTACAGTTTCCAGGATTCTCCAGTACTCCCTATTAACTTTACAAGATTAAGTAGAATTTTTCAAATGATAATGAGTTTTAAAACCACCTCACTCTTACATGTTTGTGTTAATTCACATTTTTTACAGTTGGTAATAGTATTATTATTATTATTATCAGGTGTTTTACAGTTCAGAGTGTGCAATATATCTGAGTGTAATGGTTACCAGCATTATAGGGATTCCAATTTATCATATTAAATTGCCTGTTTGGATTAAAATCAAGGCAATTTCCCTACCAACCTGACAAAAATAGCATGTTGGCCTTGAACACTTGATTCTCAGTATTCAGCATATGAAGGAAACCTATTGTCAGTCGGAGAAATCAACAGAAAAATCTTGCAAAGTACATGGAAAATGGTACTAGAACTGACTGATTTTATATCTTGAAGACAAAAACTATATACAAACATATCACTGATAAGTATATTGTGTTTTCAGAAAGTTAGATATTTAGTCTCACGTAGTGAACAAATTTACTTTAGTTTTAGGAGTAAAAAAAAAGTAATGCAATTAATATTACTAATGTACAAAATAGAAGTCCTAAAGCAAAAACTAAATGAGTATATTTAAGAAAAGAGGAGCAAGAAATATAATCCTAATCATAACCTCCTGAAAGGAAGGGAAAACAATGAAAAAGAAAATTCAAGATAACAAAACATCTGCCTAATAAAATGGATGACTCTCTGAAAGTTACCTCAGGAGAATAGGAATAAACTGAGGAAGAATTATCCTTTAAGAAACTGAATGATCATATCCACATCAAAAGTAATACTCACAAGCACAAACTGAAGTAATATGCTACACTAGAGCTTTGAACATCCACATCATAGTTGCCTGTGATAAAGATTATATTTTACAATTCAATGGTGTTTTCCAAATTGCCTCATGTTTTAGAGGAATGTCATATCAACACATCAGGTAGCTTCCAGATTACATGCTTTCAGCCACTTATGTCTGAAAACTGGCAAGATGAAAAAAAGCAAAAAACATTAACATTGATTTTTCTAGTACTGAAGTATACTGGTCTCATTAACATGATAACAGTAATTGAAAAGATTAATTATAAAAACTCTTCATATAAATGATTTTTAAAAACATATGAATAAACTCATGCAATAGAAATCCGTTGCTCCTGTGCAATCTACCTTCTGAAAAGTAGACATGAAGTGGGATATATACAGACTGCATATGCTCACTAAAATAACTTCCAATAGTGCAGTATTGACAGAATACCTTTGGAAACCATGTGTACCAGGCTAACCGAAGATAAGCAACAAAAGATGAACTGAAATTGTTTGAAAATAATAGTGTTTTTGACTGCAAAATAAAGTGCAAACTTCTACAATAGTCATTGCCAATGCATCACCTTATCCCTGCTTACTCTATGTCCGTGCCTCATTTAGTCCCAGAAGGACTAAAAAGACCTGAGGATTCAAGAATAGATTTTCAAAAAATCAAAATTTTATGTTGAAGGGTGATAACCATTCTCTCTTTTTCCATGCTCTCCTTATAGTTAACACAACCTTTAACCTGTTTCCTCATTCTCGTTTTATCTTGAGGCTGGAGAATTGCAAAGAATTCTTTTTAGGAAAGGACATGCTTGCAACTTAATTTACTTTTTTTTATTATTATTATTATTATTATTTTTTATTTTGCGTGTGTTTGAGTTTGCAGATGGTTAAATGTTTTCTCTCTTTTTTTTTTTCTCTTCACTATCAGATTCATTATTCTGCATTAAGCTGCACTGAACTACATTTGTCATCTATTAGTCCTGTTACTGTCCACCTTGTTCCTCATTATTTACTGTTCCTCCTAATTTAGAATCGCATGGAAATCTTGCTTTCAAAAGCATTATCCAATTTATATGAATAAAAATAGTAGAGGACAAAGCACTAGTGCTTGCAATACCAGCATCTCACTAATAACTTCTGATTTAGCAAAGAACAGCTTCTACTTCTCCTTTTGTCCTCTTGCAGAAATTCACATTACTGAGTTTTTGTGCTGTATTTCTAGTATGTTTTAGAGGTTAGCCTTTGAAAAATAACTTACACAATTGTGTACTAAACCAGATTCTGGTTTTTTCTCATATGTACCTGGAAAACTATATGCTTTTACTACTACAGGAAAAGCAGAATTTTCAGAATCTTGGTTAACCACAGTGTACACATTGAAATAAAGAGGAAAGGAATTCCAGAGATTTAGAGATCAGAAAAATCATTATTCCTCTGGCAAGATACAGTTCATTCATGATATCAAACATTGTCCTTGTTTGATGAAACAGTCAGCATTTTCCATTGGTTACTCTTACTAGCTTTATCTGTACTAACAGTATGAAATGACCGTTGTTGTTCATGGGAATCCTACAAGCTGTGCCTGTGTTAGATGAACAGTGTAACAATTTTTGAGCTGTTTATTTATATATTGTATTGTATTATGTAGACCTGTAAATCTCTCATGTAACAAATTTCCCAAACCAAAATTACACTGACTTGCTTCACAGGGTTTGAACCCCAGTGTGCTTTGATCCTCATTTCCTTTAGTGCAATAATGTTTTAATTTACTTGGTCACCAAACTTTTAATTCCCTTTTGTCATTTTTAGATGAGATAGAGGTTTAAGTGATAACTTTTAAGATGCAGGAGTCTTTTAGCCAGCTTATCTCTTACCTTCCTTGTGAAACAGGGCTACATTCTGATTCAGAGTATGTTAAAGGATCCTGATATATGCTATGAAATTAAATTTGAAATATAAGCATAGTAAAGTATTCTGTATTGTCTGACAAATATTATAGATTTTAAAGCTGACCTGTTGTTTGTTGGTGGTTTTTATTGGACTGCTAGCTTGAGGTGAACAACAAATTCATATTAATAAACAAGAATAAAAGCTGCTTTCCTTTCTAGGAATTTTTAATTTGCAAACTCTTTATGTTAAATTTTAAGAGGTTAAAAATATCTTTGTCTGCTAAACCAGTGGCATCCCAAAGGAATTCTGTACATTGTTTCTTCACCCATATGAAACATATACAAAATTTTTCCTGTTTTTTTTTTTTTTTTTTTTTTTTTTTTTCTTCCAGTTATTACCTACTGCAGACACTGGAGGTTTTGGTTTGTTTGTTGTTTTTTTTCCCCTGGTATTTTTTTTATCAAGAAACAACATAGGGAACAGGTGTATCACATTCCATTTATTGTAAAGTTGTTACATAATGTACCCTTACAAATACATATGTGACATAGTTGACAGGAAAGCGAACAGGAATAACAAAGTCAGTCAACAAAGTCAAAAGAAATTTCTGATAAATGAAAACCATGTATGTGAACTGGGCAACAATTTCTGTAGTCAAAAAAGATAAATTTTTGTGTCATAACAACGATTTAAACACCAAAACCAATTAAACAACCAACCAATATGGCTTTTAATGGAAGTCATATTGTAAAAATCTGACTAGGAACAATTTTCTCCTTGAGGTCTTTTAAGTTATTTTAAATCCATAGTCTTTAAAACCAGTTAGAATTCAAGTTATATTAGAAGGTGTTATGGGGAAAAAAAAAAAAAAAAAAAAGGAGATTTCAAAGCTAGGCCTTGATCTTTGTTTTTAGTGAGTATGTTTACTAACCAGCAAACTGAGGTCTTTGTCTTCTTAACTTTTATTTACAAGCAATGCTGTGAGTGGGCAACATAAACAACTAGATTTATTCACACAAGCACTTAAACATAACAAAATAACAGAAAAGAAGCAAAGCAGATAAACAAGAAAAATACATATGCAATCTAATGGTAAATTGGCAATTATGGATATGATACATAGGCCACTGTTACATTCGTATTTTTCCCCTTCGAGCTGAAAGACATATTAATCCAAGCTAAAGACAAAACTCTCTCTTGGTGATGGTTAATCATAGAAAATTTCCAAAAACATAACTATTTTTCTCCCATTACAATTCCCAAATTACAAGGAAAATCTCTATTAAAAGGATAGATCTTTCTGCCAGGGTGGCAGCCACTAGTGAACTTTGCCTTTGAAAACAAATAACAGAATGTAAAGGAGACCTGACTGCAGTTGCAAGAAACAGAAAGAGGAAAAAGAACAAAGGCTAGAAGTGACTCTCTTTTTCAGCTCTAGATAGCAGCAGAAGTGAAGCCCATGAGAGGTTTTACACAGCCTTTGCCTCTGAAAAATTAGTAACCACACTAGTGGTTTCTCTGTGGCTCAGGTTCCCTGATGCAAAATGGGGATACAAGCACCTCTCTAGGAATGCTGTAAAAATGATACTCTTCTTTCCCTTGCTTTTAGGACATTAAGGATTGTCCTGATACTGAGATCAAATCTCTCCTTATCTGAAATTCCTGGCATCATGAAGAACATAGGTTTTAAAGGTGGTTAATATATCTTCTGCCATGCATTATAGAAGTTTATTCACATTAAATTATATACTTTTGTCAGTATTTCAGCTGCTTTATTGTCAGACAGTTCCAATATTAAACCAGTTTATTCTCTTCTCTCCTTACTTCAATTTCTGACAGCTGCATTCTTATGACCTGAAAAGATGAAGTAGGAAGGGATTTTTCCAGTGGTGAGGCTGGACGGGTACGGGTACAAAGAAATTATCAGACTTCAGCTTGACAGTATCCTTATCAGATGTAACAGCACCCTCCATTCTCTGCTGTTGGACTGACAAATAAAACCTTTTTTTTTTTTTTAGGGTTTATATCTCTGCTACTTGATACTTGCTTGAGCTTTTCAAAGTGCAGGTACATATCTGAAGCTGGTATCTGGATTCTCACAAAAAGTCCATTTCAAGAGTTTGAAGGGGAGTCCCCTAGAGAAACTATGCAGCCTGAAAGAATTTCGACCTATCGGCCCCCAGATATTTGATTCCCTACTGCATACAGAAATTAGAATCAAACACATATTACTTATGAATGATATAATGAAATGAACAACCTTTCATTTCTATGGGCAAATAATACTCTCTCCCATTCCCAATCTAAATCAAACTGCAGAGTTACTAATAAAACCAAGTCATGACTCACAAAGTTAAGTTCTTTTGCATTAATCTTAGAGTTATAGGAGTCTCACATCATTAAAACTAATGTCAGTGGTATAGTCTGCAGTAACGATTAAATTTACAGCAAGAAACATTACTTTATAACCATAATAAAGAGAAAAATATGTAGATACTGTTTACACTGAACTGCTGAGGCAAGTAATGGTTTACTGGGGTACCTTCCTTGCTTTAGGAAATCCATTCTCTGAACATTCACTGGTTTTTGTTTGTTTGTTTGTTTGTTTGTTAGTTTTTAAATAGTAATGTTAGATCATAAAATAACACTGACTTTCTTACACAGTGGTGGTGGTAGTGGGGGGGGCCGGGGATGCAGTGAGTAGTGTCAAATAATTCTGTGGAAGGCCAAATTATATTAAAAACATCTTTCTGTGTAGACTTTCAGTGATTTTACTCATTTTATTACCACTGCTTGCAGCGGATAATAAATATTGCATATATTCATTTAACAGCATACAGCATATTTAATGGTTTACCACCAGACTGACCTGAATAAAATGGAGCTAAATTACAGCAGGTGTGAAATCTGTCCCAGTTATATCACCAATGTACAGGTAACAAAGTATTGTCCATGCATTTACTATAGCTCAGGGACTATACCATCCTCAGAAAGGCAAAAAAATCCATCCAAAGAACATCCTCATCCCATCATCTGAAATCACTGTAGGGAAGGTTGCCAAAGAATCTTTCAGAAATGTTAGAATCAGGGTATTCATAATTATTTTTTCAGTACAATAATTAGAACGCTTTTTTAATTAATAAGGGGGAAAGAAATCTTTCCTTTTTGTGTAAAAATTAGCAAAGCATTTTATACACCAATTCTCCAAGTACATCATACCTCACTTTGAGTGTGTCCACATTGGCTGACTAGTAGCTACTGTTCTATGAGAGGACTTTGGTCTCTCTTTGGTCCTAAAAACTCACTGAAGAGGTAAGAGGGAATGGTAAGAGGAAGCAGCTTTGCTTTTGTGTTAATTGCAATGTCTCAACACCCAGCATGCTGCAGCTGAGATGTTAAATCTATAAATTCGAAGTAAGTTTGTATGGCTTAAACAGTTACTGTCTCAGAAATCCAGGGCTGGACTTCATCTCTTTAGGCTCTTTCATTAAACTCTTTTTTTTCTTTTCATTCCAATGAAATATTTACAAAACCAGACTATTTGTTTAAACCAACATTGCTAATCTGAATTTGTGAGGCTTCTCAGATGACTAGCACAGTATATACACAGCAAGGAAGCCTGCAAGAGGTGAAAACAAGGGCAGTTAAATAGGGAAGAATACAGGGAGATCGTCCAAGCAATTAGAGATCAGGTGAAGAAAGCTAAAATCCTGATAAAATTAAATCTGGCCAGGGACATCAAGAGTGTTGAGAAAAGTTTCTATAGGTATGTTGGTGATAAAAGGAAGACTGGAGAAAATACGGGCCCTTTCTAGAAAGAAGCAGGATATAGAGAAGACTGAGGTACTCAACAACTATTTTGCCTCGGACTTTACCAGCAATTGCTCTGGCCACACAGCCCACATTGCAAGAATAGGTAAAGACAGGGACTGCAAGAATGAAAAACAATCCACTGTAGAAGATCATGTTCAAGACCATCTAAGGAACCTCAAGATACACAAGTCTATGGGAATAATGAGGAACATCCGCAGGTCCTGAAGAAAATGGCAGATGAAGCTGCTAAGCCACTATTCATCATACTTGAGAAGACACAGTATCTAGTGAAGTTTCCACTGACTGGAAAAGAGAAAACAACCCTCATATTTAAAAGGAGAGAAAAAAGACAGGGATCTACAGACTGATTAATCTCAGCTCTGTGCCTGGCAAGGTCACGGAGCAGATCTTCCTAGAACTACACTAAGGCACATGGAAAACACACAGGTGATTGGTGACAGACAATATGGCTTCTCAAAGGGCAAATCAGGACTGAAAAGTTTGGTGGCTTTTTACAGTGGTGTTACAACACTGATGGATAAGAGAAGAGCAACTGACATCACCTACCTGAACTTGTGAAAAAAATTTCATACTGTCCCACACAAAGCCCTTGTCTCTAAATTGGAGAAACATGGAACTGACAGATAGGTGTTGGGGGTGGTGCTTTTTAACATCTTTGTTAGCATTGTGGATAGTGGGATTGAGCTCACCCTCAGCAAGTCTATAAATGTCACAAACTTGCTGTTGACATTGGAATGAAGGAATGTCATCCAGAGGGATCTGACTGGAGAGGCATGCCCATATGCACCTCATGAAGTTCAACAAGGCAAAGTGCAAGGTCCTGTATATGGGTTGGAAAATACCAAGCACAAATACAGGCTAGGAGAAGAATGAATTGAGAGCAGAGAAGAAGGACTTGGGGTATTGCCTCATGGGAAGCTCAGCATGAGCTGTCAATATGCACTTACAGTCCAGAAAGCCTACTGTTTTCTAGCCTGCCTCAAAAGAAGTATGACCAGTAGGTTGGGAAGGTTATTTTTGTCTTCTACTGTCCTCTTGTGAGACTCTACCTGGAGTACTGCTTTCAGCATTTGGGCCCCCAGCATAAGAAGGACATGGACTTAGTTCAGTGAGTCCAGAGGAGGACCATGGGGATCACCAGAGAGCTGGAACACCTCTCCTATGAAGGCAGGCTGAGAGAGCTCAGGATTGCTCATCCTGAAGAAGAGAAGGCTTCAGAGGATATATAGCAACCTTCTAGTACTTAATCAAGGCCTACAAGAAATCTGGAGGTGGTCTTTTTACAAATGCTTGTAGTGATAGAAAAAGATGCAGTAGTTTTGAGCTAAAAGATGGTGGATTTATATTAGATATAAAGAATAAATTATTCACTATGAGGGTGGTGAGGCACTGGAACAGGCTGTCCAGACAAATTTTGGATGTCCAACACCTGGAAGTATTTGAGAGCAGACTGGAAGGAGTTTTCAGCAGCCTAGTCTAGTAGAAGGTGTCCCTGCCCATAGCAGGGGTGTTGGAACTAGATAATCTCTAAGGTCCCTTCCAACCCAAACCATTCTATGATTCTATATACAAATGAATAGAAACCATGTGGGGTAACATTTTAAGAAAAAGGTTTAATATTTACTAGTAAATATTTTTTCAGCTAATGTTATTTTATTTTTATACCAAAATCATTCAAATATATAAACAGAAATATCCATAAAAAAATTTATATACTCCTTGTGTTGACTCAAAGGAAAACAGGGTTTGTTTTTAAGAGGACTTTAGGGTAGGAAAGTGATTTAAGCTAAAATAAGATAACCTGTTATTTCCATAATTTGAATGTAACTTTACTAATAAGACCTTTAAATTTTTCTATAGAAGCAAAGAAGGAAATATAAACTTCCAGATAATTTCCTTACAGTTGTCTTCTAATGCTTAATGCAAGCATTATACTGTAAACCACAGAGAATATGTGTGCACATATATATGTATATTTCTCGAAACAGTTTATAAGTAGCATGTATAATGAATGCTAAAATCTTGACAAAATGTTTATCTTAATCACATCCATATGTTCCATCAAGGGAAACTAACTCTTTAAAGATTTGATTCAATTTAGCTGTACAACAGGGAGCAGTTACTCTTTTATGAGTATGACTGAGAGTAGAAACAAATAAACAAACTCCTTTAAAGAAGTCTTTATATTACATCGGTATCAGAATGACTAGAAAACTAGAAAACAATTCCTCCGTGTTTTTAGCTTTGTCACTGTTGAAAAAGAAACTTCAACTAAAATGGCAATGATCTATGGAAGAATGCTGCACAAAGCAGTGTGTCAATGATGAGAACGCTTAGGAATAGATAAGAGAATTCACTTCTCATTTAACTTTCCTCTTTGAGGCCAAAATATTATTGCTATCCTCAAAAAAGAAAAGATAAAAGAAAAGAATGAATTCTTTGAGCTGTTTACTTTTACTGAAAAGTTGCCATTATTGTAATTGCTCTAGGAGATAAAATATTATTTCTGATCGTAGGACTCCTTATGCATGTCTGTTTGTTTAAATTAAATTTATACACATTCTTTTAGGAGCCCATCACCACTGCTACCGTACTTACTTCATGTCACATAAAAATATAAGAATATATATTTTCTAATATGAAGTGCTCCCAAAAATGTGAGCCTTAAATTTTTGAAGCAGGTGATAGTGTTAGAGAAAACTACTGTTGGAAAAGTCATTTTAGGTGTAATGAGGCTAAGGTTGTTTAGGAATATGGTAAAATACATGGTAGATCTTACTTTTAATTTACTAATTTTTTATTCCCTGTAAATATGGGCTCAGCTAGGTATAGAATGTACTGCTTTCCCATATTTAAAAGATGAACATTTCTATCAACTAAAGTTTCAAAATGATGTTTAAGGTCTCTTGGCTAGTAGTCATGTATGTAAATGCTCAGGTCACCCAGAAGAATCTAAAATTTCAGCACAAGTCACAAAGTTAGATACTGTTATAGTACTTGTGCTTATATAAGATGGTTACAATCAAGGAGAAAGCACAAGAAGGAGTCCAACATTGTATTTGGTTTTGTAAGTCCCTCTACAAAGCTAACACTTAAAAATCCTACTTTTTTCTTATTGTCTCATAGATCATACAAACGCACTTTAATTTGTCCCACTAGGGCACTACTTGTTCTAAAATGTGATAAAATTCAGAACGATTTTATAATAAGTGAATTAAATATTTTACTAAATATTTTAAAGGTTTCCATAAAACTATTCTAAGTTTAGCTAGACTTAAGTAGATATTAAGTCAAATACATTTGCTTAAGCTAAAGAGAAATAAGAAGTATCCTGGATTTCAATGATTACTATGAATAGAGTTGAGAATTATATTTTGTTTTTAAGAAGGCATTCTATAAAACTTCTATAGTTATATAAAAAAAAAATTGTCAATTTCTAAAGTTAGTTTTTTGCCTGCTTAGAAATTAAAGCAGGGAAATAAACAATTATTCAGAACATTAATTTTTTCAATCATTTAATGGAAAGTTACATTAATAATCACCTGTTTGCTGGAAAACAAACTTCAAAGAGCTAAAGGACATAGAAAAATGCAAGCCATACAGTACTGCATTTTATTGAGCTTAGAGTAATCCAGAAGTATAGAGTATGGAGCAGTGACAGCATTTGCTACTAGCTGACAATGACATGCAGAGCATCCTAAGCAATAGTGTTTATCTCACAGAGCATCTGAAATATTCATAGAATCCAACAGTAGAATAAATTTATTGTCTGCTGTAAGAGATATAAGAGGTTGATAAACTGCTTTTCTGACCTTGGAGAACTTTGTTGGCACATTAAGGGACTTTGATACATAGCAAAGTGCAAACATTCACTATGATTTGTTAAGTGCATTCTGCTGGTACTGCACTGTTAGGTGAACTGAAAACAAAAGACCTCTTTCCAGAAAGTAGCATGAAAAAAAACCCAGCAGATTCTCTGCTACTATCCCTGTGGCAATCATGATCAGAAATCCCTAAGGGGGAAAAATGCTAAATAACTTTTCTTTATAACAACAATATTTGGAGATGGGGAGATATGTTCTGTGCTTCAGTTTTCTGATTTTCATAGGATTACAGAATATCCAAAGTTGAAAGAGATCCACAAGGATAATCTTTTCCAACTCCTGGCTTAACACAGGGCCACACAGACCATTCATCTGAAAGCAGTATCCAAATTCTTCTTGAACTCAAGTCTTGATGCCATGACTTCTATGATTCTATGATTCTATGACTTCCCTGGAGAGCCTGTTCCAGCCCCTGACCACAGTCTTGGTGAAAAACTTTTTCCTAACATCCAACCTGAACGTCTCTTGCTTTCCCTCATTTTTTATTGCTGTCACCAGAGAGAAGAGATCAACACCTGCTCTTCTTCTCCTCTTGTGAGGAAGATGTTGGCTGCCATGAGCCTCTCTTTAATCTCTTCTCTAGGCTGAACAAAGCAAGAGACTTCAGCTGCTCCTCACACCTTTTGCCCTCTACAACATTCATCAGCTTTGTAGCCCTCCTTTGGATTCTCTTTAATAGTTTTATGTCCTTCCTGTACTGAAATGCCAAAAACTGCACACAGAGCTCAAGGTAAGGCCGCACAGCACTGAGCAGAGTGGGCCAATCTCTTCCCTCAAACAGCTAACATTTTGGGGTCTGTCGTACTGTACCCTCATCACACTGGCCCCTTTGACTGTCAGGGCACACTGCTGACTCATACTCAGCTTGTTGACAACTTGCTGTTCGTGTACTTTGCACTCTGGCAATAAACCATCAGGCCTTTGATTACCAAGTATTGTTCTGTACTGAATACCGAGGTTCTAATTACTAGCAGATGCGCTGAAAGATGCTATAGGTGTGGAAGCAAGGACTTAATCTTCTACTATGTTACAAATACTCTTCACATGTGGAGAAATGGAAAAATGTGGTGGAGGAAAAAATGTGTCACAACTTGAAGGTGTAGTTCAATGGATACGGAGAAAGAGTGGCACTATAGGGAGGTTTTAATTTCTTATTTCTAGGAGGATATTATTCCACAATTAAGGGATCTGAATATGGAAATAAATATTTTGTTTCATATTAACAGCTAATGGCTTAGAAAGGCATTCTTTAATCAGTAATATATATATATACTTTTTCCCTAAGTTTCTATCCCATGAAAGACATTAACCTCCAATTTTATGATGATTCATAAATACAAAGAAGGCCAGAAGTAAATTCAAAGAAAGAAAAGACAAAGGATTCTGAAGACTATGGTTAACACGATGATCTTCTACAAAAGCAGAATTCAGAGGGAATAATTTGCCTCTAGAAATGGTACCTGTCTTTCTTCCAGTGAGATTCAGAAATCAGTCTGAAAATTGCTGAATACAAAGGCTCACGTGCCTTCATGCTGCAATGCATAGGAGGCCTAGGTCAGCTTGTGCAACACCCTTTGGGATGTCCCATCAGTTACCAGCCATGTCGGAGGCTGCTGAGAAAGCTGACAGCATCATCACTGAAAGCTTCACATTCTGGTGACTGTCACACTTCTGGACAGCTTTTAGAGCATTTTCTCAAAACTCTTGAAAGTGTTACGTTGATGGCAAGGGCTGGAAAGCTGTTCTCCCTTCTAGGGAAGGCTTTTGGTAACTTCTTACAGCAGTTCACTGAGGAAGGACACCATAACAAAGGTTATTTAAGAGCATTTATCTTAATATCCTCTCTTCTTGCTCTATGTATTCAGATTACCTTATTGTCAGAATCTTCTCACTCTCTTGTCTTGATAGACCAATATAGGTTATAGAACTGGTTAAATTACCTGTTTTTCTCAATCTCAGTAACTCAAGAGTTGTAACTACAGAGGCAGTGGCATCAGCGCACAGGGCCTCCAGAGATCAGCAGTTTTCTTCACGAAATTGCCATCTGTAACTCTGAATAATTAAATATAACTGATAATCAATCAGAAGCATATGGTTAGCATAACAGAAATTGAACTGTCGCTGAAGTCAGGGAAAAAGCTGCTTCACTGAGGATTAAGAAGATTGGATTTTAGTTACCTGCTCACTACACTGCATGTGAATAAAAAGAGGATTTTAGTTTCCAGTATAAGTAGTCTATTAATCCTAATAAATGCAACCATCTTTTCTACAGAAACATTTAACATGAGTTTAGTGCTTTTACCTCACTCTAATATTCCTGTCATAAAATAACATGCAAAAAAACTATCTTACAAAAAACTACAGGGCTATTTTGTATATGTTATTGAGAGAGACTTACTGTTTTCAGCTTGAAAATAGCAAATGTTTTTTCTGGCTCAAAGCTTGCCTCTTGAGGTATTTTTTGTGATAAGACTCTAGGAGATGAGAGGTGCGTGTTGCCTTGTGGCAATCAACATCCCTGTCTGGACAATTTTACATTAGAAAGCATTTCTTTGGAGCTGTTTGCCTTCGGAAGGAAGTGTTCAGGACTGTTTACTGGACTGTTAACTGGCGGAAGATCTGTCCTGTGCTATGGGAGATTGTGGGGTGATACCATCGTATCCTGTGAAGACAAGTTACAAGTTGGCACCTCCGTACTCCCTCTTATCTGCTGGCAAGGCCAAAGATGGGAACAAAAGGAGTTCCTGCTGATATCCAAAAGCCAGAAGCCGTCACTCCTAAAGGAGCTGAGTCAACCACTTTGGACTTATAAATACTGCCACGGGAAATCATCATGGTGTTCACAGTTATCACCACAGTCACCATTCACAATCATTGCTGTCATCGCCATGGTCACCTTCATCATCAACGGAACAACGCCTGATGACCCACCTCTACTGAAGACTGAACTACGAACCTCGCTGGACCCTTGGTGGTGACTATCTCCCTCTTGCTTCCTATAAAGACTCCTTGCTTCTATTTATTTCCTATCTTTCCTATCACCCTTCTTCCCTTCCCCATCACCCTCATAATAGTGTCCGTCCTCCCCTTCTCCATCTCCCTGATTAAGATTTGTAATAAACTGGTCGGACCAACATTTGAACCGTTGTTTCTTAATCTCACGTAGGGTATACATACATTAAAAGAACCTCATCTCCCTTCTATAAATTGGAGCGAGACAGAAGGGTAAGGGCTGAACTGTGTTCACTAACTCAAACAAACAAAAGCAAAACAGGCAAAATGATTCTGATTCCAGGACACAGCATACCAGGTAGTTACTGCAAACAAAGAGGAAACTAATTGCTACCAAGGGCCACAATCCCATCCTTCATTTACAAGATGCTTGTATTTCTAGAAGTCATTGATTTCTGATGAAATGCTTACATTTTGGTGCTACCAATACATAGAGGCACAGATTTATATAAATCCTGCTTCCATTTTCCTGCTTTCTCCAGGAAGAGTGTACTTGAGTATTGAAAAAGCCACTTGGTCTTTCAGCCCACAACTGTTACTCCCTGTAGGAGTACACAGTCAAATAACACACATTGTAAACAATGAACTTTTCAGCTGGCAGATCTGGTTTGCCCTACAGGCAGAAAATAAAGACAAGTATGTTACTGGTATGTGGATATACACATAAAGAACTACACAAAATGGGGGTTTATTCACTTAATGTGTTCACAGGCACTGCTCTGGTAACATTGCATGCTAGAGCCCTAAGCAACTGACAGTGCCAAAGGGCTCATTATGAATGCCTCTGACAGTGAATAATCAACAAGGGACTGACAGTAAGCATAGGTAATTTTGATTGAATAGACACTCTAGGTTCACATGGACAATTCAGAAGCCCATTATACTTGTTTAATGAACATGAGTAGAGTAATAGAGATCATTCATTAATTCACTGCATTAATTGAAGGCAGATTTGTTACCTTTCGTCTTTGTTTAATTCTGCCATTATCTGACCCAGCTTTATATTGTTGATATACTTAATGCTCTGTGAACTATTTCATGTTGACTCTTCAATATATTATAAAAAATTCAATACAATTTCATTAAGAGCAAGACTGAAGTGGGATAAACATTAACTCCAGTGTTAGTGCTATCTATATTTTAATTTTTGATGTAAAATATTCTGTCTGACCTTTTAGAAAGCTCTTTTATATTAAATTAGAATGCTCTGTTACAGTTGGTCTATGCTCATATTGGTATTTCTAATAAATCTTGGAAAAAGAAAATATTTATAATTTAAGCTTGTCTATCACCATATTCATGCAGCAATAGCAAGCATTTTATGTAAAAGAATATATCTTTCATGTTCAAGCAAGAGAAATGGCTCACCTATCTGTACAGCCTTTCATGAAAGTTTTTTTTTAGCCATTAAGATCTTTTATAGATTTCTTTCTTCCTCTGACAGTTTTGGTTACAAACCTGGATTTTGGTGACTATTGGGATAGCATGTGAATTTGCTCATTTGCTCACTTTTTTGATAGTTTCGAGCCCTGTCTTTGCTTTAGCTGAAAAGACTGATGGCATGTTAACACTTCTGAGGTTACTTGTTCTTAAGTACATCTTCTAGGTTATATGTCATAATGACAAGCAGCCAGCATTGTAGGTGGCGGAAACATTACAGCCCTGTTGCAGGGTTACAGTTCATAGACTAAATCAGCTCAGAAGATGTATGGGTGGTCCAATGACTGCTGAGTGCTCGGTCCAAGAGTTTAAAAGAGAGAATCAATGAGCCACAACTGTGTAAAATAGGGGTCAAATATGTACAGCTGAGGCTCCACATATATCAGATAAGACAATCTTTTATTTTCTGCTGTGTAACATTTGTTACAGAAACATGGCTCAGAAGCACTTTCTTAAAAGTAGATTGGTATTAATTAATTCAGATAATTGTCTGCTCTAGAAGACAGGATAGCAGTACAGTTCTGAACCACCTTTTGTGTATTGTGATCTATATAAAAATCTAACTATCAACTCAAAATTGCCAAACAGATATTCAATCAAAGCTCTTTCCTACAATGACTGCCCTTTGGTTTTGTATCAGTGATTTTCTAGCAAGTACAATCTGCTCCTCCAGTCATGACTTCCTTACTTTTTCATCTGCCTGACTTTCTATTTTGTGTTCCTCTGGACTGTCAAATCTATTTCATGTCTTTATAAAATATTTCTGGATGTATAAATAATATTCTCTCTATGATTTGAGTCACTTTCTTTGACGTAAAAGGAAGCCTTGAACTAATTTAGTCAAAATCCCACACTCAAGTGAACCTGGGAATATTCAGAGAGCCTCATCGGCTCAGGAGATCTAACTTACCTCCAACGTTGGATAGAGAGCATTTGGAGAAACACAGAAGTCAGTTAAGACCATTCTACACTTTAATTCTGACTCTCTGACAATTTATCTCTTTTCATTCAAGTCTACAAGGATTCTTACAGTGACCATCAGTGTGCTTCCATCCTCCACTTCTAGAACAATCTAATCTACTGCAGTGTTCTTAAAACTGATTTGCTATTTTCTCTGCCCCAAGTTGGAGGTGATTTCACAAAAGGAATTTCATTTCAGACCTACTTTCAACATACAAAAGCCATTGCCCATAATGTTAGTACATTTTTAAGGCAGAATACGGATTCCCTGTGAGAGCTGCTGGAGGTGGTGATGGTGAGAGAGGTGCTTCGAGGATTCAGAACTGTTGTATTAAGGAAGCTAGAGCATGTCTGATCCTCTCATTCATGAAAGAAAGACTCTTACTGCTGTTCCTCTGAGCATTTGTAAAGTTGAGGTTTCTGAAATGACATTTGGGAAATTGAGATAAGAAGAAATTTAGATTATGAGCTGAAGGAAAAGGAGTTGTGAGTGCTTAGTATGCTAGCTACATCAGGTTACATCAGGAAAAGAAATTTGAGTGAATGTGAATACAGAATTAAATAAAGCAGTACCTTCTATGTAGGAAAATAACAGCTAGAAGGTATTGATATATTGGTATCAATATATTGATAAGACTAACAGCAAAAGGTAGACCGTGTACTTTTGAACAGATTATCTTCGATCTTGTAAGAAAATTGGATATGACCATTAAAACTGTTGTAAGTTAAAAAGAAAATATGCTGATCAAATAATTTTGCAAAAAGATAGTAGTGAAGGTTTCTTAACTGACTTTAGGAAAGACCTGGCTAATATCATAAAAATAACGTCTATGTTTAATATAAAAGGGAATAGATGTCAACATCTATTCTAGCCCTATTTTTAATACTTAAAAAAAAAATCTTAATTGGCATATGAAAGAAAATTTTACATTTAATTTTCTCCTGTTTTGTTTATAAACAAGTTTTGTAATTAGTCAAAACCACAAATATTTTGTTGAAGATCTCTGCATTCAATTTTGTCTTCTGTTTTATTAAATCAAATTAAATGAGCTGTTGAGATTTGAATTTTAAAGCACTCAATAATTTTTCATATTTTCATTATAATAGCTATTTCATTATAATGACAGGCTTATGTAAGAGGATGAGTTTTTGTTTTGTTTCTTTCAGACAAACAAACAATAAATCTAATATACTGTAATGTAAAGCAATACAAATGAGAGTAATAGAATCTGGTCTTATCCTATCCCCTAAAAAAACTGTTAAAAATAAATAAATAAATAAAAGAAAAACTTTCCTGGTCTTTGAAAATAACATCTGTTTTATATATCTTCCATAGGCTGTTTTAAGAGTGTACACCTTGCTTTCATTAATGGTAATAGTACTCCCCTCATTTCTTAAGGGCCGTATTCCTATTTACAGCACTGGCAGAATGAGTAGTATTAAAAGCACCTTTTCACCTATAGTTAAACCCAGCTCTTTAGAGTGAGGATTCCATTAAACTAAGTCTGCAAAGTAATTTTTAAGTATAGAAATGAATTTTATTTTTGATATGGACCTTTTGATTTGAGAAAAGTGGATAGATAATAATTCTGCTGTTTTAGTACTCTAGCTACTAATGGCAGTGTGTTAATATGTAGCTTTCAGCATAACGTAGCATTTAAATATGAGGTAAACATTCTTTCAGATTTAAAAAAAAAAAAACAACTTCTTTTATTAAGTCAGATAAGTCTGCCAAACAGGTCACTGAATGTCAATATGCTAATGTTATTTCAACAAGTTTATGCCTGTTATGAAAGAAGAATGAAGTATTCCATAAAGTGACTGGGGGGTAAGGCTCTGACCCTTAAAAACTTATTTTCCTTCCACTGGTGTGTCTCAAAAATTTAATGTGGTGCATGAATTCTTCTCTCACTGATGAAAACATTTCTTAAAATGAACCTTAAAAATTTTGTGAGATTTATATGCACTGTTCCCATTCCATAAATGAGTATTGGGACAGAGCTGGTCCAATTTGTCACAGGTAGCTAACTGTTGAATAGTTAACCACAGAGTCTAAGATAATCATTCAGGCTTCTTCTGTATCAAATCAAAATAAAAATATATTCCTCCCAGAGAACAGTATATTTTCGTTATTCTAAATACAAATTTTAGGATCAAGAGTTTCTGAAAGTGCTTTCCGCTCTCTCAATAGACTAGCAGAAGCTTAAATCTAAAATACTCAATTCAGATTAGATGTCTGACAAGATGGCTAACAGTAGATGAATCTCACCCAGAGAAACTAAAGCCAAGAGCTATCAAGGTATTTAAGTCCCATCAATGAATTACAATAGGATGAAAGGAACTCTGATGGTTTCTAGACAACAGACCCTGGCTTATACCAGCAGTGAATAGAAGAGTGGTTAGGAAAATTGAAATGGACCTTTCCAGGACAGATTTAGTAACCTATTAGCTGCACTATTTCCGCTGCAGATCTTGTAATAGAAATCACATATAACTATATATGAAAAAAAAAATAGTTATAGTATTTTAATTCTTTTTCACCTGATTAGGAAAAAGATCTTTTGATAAACTAAATCAAAAGCTAGACCTCTCTCCAGAAAATCACCTCAATACATCATGACATTTAAGAATGTGTGCATGAAGGTTAGTATGTTGCTGTTCTTTCCCTGAGTACGGATCACACTGAGATCCATTTGAATTAACTCTAGTAATGGGCTACTCTTATGCATAAGATGTTAAAAGTAGCGTACAAGAGATGTACTCTGAAGAAAATCTACCTAATTAAAGATTTGATACATTGAACTACTGCATTTTCATTACAGCAAATAAACCAAATATATTTGATTAAATAAGAGATTAAATGCAGTTTATTTATTTCATGTGTTATAAAGAGCCCATCATTTCTGCCTTTAACTATAGCTGCCTTGTTTTACTGTTATCTTTTAACAGTTATTTAGCCCTGTTCCCAGTTGAATCAATTGTTTTGGCATGGGAGCAAGACTGAGCCCAGATGCTTAAATTCCTGCCATTTTCACTTGATCTTAACTCTGACAAATTTCTAGTG
The DNA here is from genome assembly GCA_016647715.1 of Pavo muticus. Taxonomy (NCBI): domain Eukaryota; kingdom Metazoa; phylum Chordata; class Aves; order Galliformes; family Phasianidae; genus Pavo; species Pavo muticus. The sequence continues at coordinate 1,037,856 of JACDJE010000105.1, forward strand.
CTGCAATTTGGAAGTACTCAATTGATTAAAATATTTTGAGCAGGATCTTTGAAAAGGTCCTTGGAAACTGGCTCAAGGATATTTGAGCTTAATACAAGGCACTCAGCCCAACAGGCCAGAAGTTAAATGAAAGAGTCTAATTTTCATACAAACTAACAAATGAAAAGGATTATTTTCAGATCCAAAGCAAAGATACTCTTTTTTAAATGAGCCTACTTTGCTGATAACTCACAGAACACATGAAACTCATTGGAATCTTTTCCAGAAACGCTGAAAATTAAATTGCTATTATTCAGCTTAAATATCAAATAACATTTTATGCTTAGCAGAAATTTGAACTTGATCATAACAGCTTATTTAGTACAAAAATGATGAGAAAGAGAGACGAGCTCTAGTGACCTAAAATGTTTTATAATATGGTCCAATTTGAAAGATTCAGAATCAGTACTTTGGCTAAAGATTAAGTTTTATGTGACAAAGGAATTTCTTTATGCATAAGAATAGCAGTGAGTAAAGACCATTGAACTCTACATTTCTTTTTACAGTGGCCCTAAAAATCCACCTCAGGGCTGTAAACATGCTTTTTTGATCGTGCACGCTTAAGGTAGAATTCACATCTCTGATGTACAAGAATGTGGAGGGCTTGAAATTATTCCCACAGTTATTCAGAAGGAGGGAAATCTAATGCCAGAGTCAATTCAGAATAAAGACACTAAGACTTGGGTAGATCTGAGGGGTGTGATGGAGAGAAGGGCTGTTCTCTGGGTGCTTGCAGTTAGAGCTGCTCTATCAGAGTCCCTATACCTTGGGTGTCTCCACAGATCCAGAGACCCACTCCTCTCAGGGGGATGGCCATTGAATTCATATAAATCCACTGTCTGTACTTCAGTGCACATCTTCTGTGTGAGCTGCATTTTGCAAGACATTGTAAACATGATCATCATGTACATCAGTTCCTTTGAATACCTTAATTTGCTCTGCTGCAATTATTTTGTTTACAAATGTATGTTCTAGTGTACAGGAGACACGCATTTTATCATGCAGACTTATACAAATGTTAAGAGCAGTGACAATCAGGCAGGTATTCACAAAAACACAAAACAAAGTGAAAGAAATAAGCTACATTCAATACATGGAATTAAGGAATCACTAGTGCTGTGTTCCAAGGAGGATTCACAAAGGTATTCCTGCTATTCATTTTCTGAAGCTGAAGGGACAAGCCATTTCTAATCCCTCCGTTGACTGCCATCTAGGGGCCCTAAGAATTTTATAGTGCATATCTTTTGTGCCATCAGCTATACTCTTTTGTGCATGGAAGATTGAGACAGGAAATTTTCCTCTTCTGTGATCCTAATGGTCACTTTTCCAACAGATGTCTGAGGCAGAAACCTTGAAATTTTAAATCTAACCCAGGCAAATAAAAACAAAGGATGTTGAAAGACTTATTTAAAGTTTCTTCTGACTTTGTTATTTGTGTACCGTGTATAAATATAGAATAAGTGTGATTATTATTACTGATCATAATTTAAATAGTAAATTTATAATATTGATAGTAAATTTGTACTACTGGAGCATTAGTAATCAAAGAAAAGGACAGACTTTCCCAGGCTCTGAACACTCTCAGCTCCCCTGGCTTGGCCAGAAGTTCTGGGTACCTGCCTCCTCAGAAAATCCTGGTTCACTAACCACTCACACGCCTTCCCCTCCAACAAAAGCCAAAAACAACCACAAAGAATCTATGAGGCTGGGCTATCAATTTGCACTTCCCACAACAATACTATTTTGTTTTGAGAAGACCCTGGGCTTTTCTGGAAAATCAGCAATGTTGCCACTTGTTTTCTGAAGATCACTGTGTACGAGCTATCACAGCTCACTGAGTTACTCCTGAAGTAATTTCCCTAAACACTGAAGAGGGTGTACGCTGCTATCAGTTTTAGTCAACACCAGAGGAAATGGTTTCTTTTTTCTTCTGTGTGATATATACACGTCCACTCACATACTTATGTATCCTGTATGTAGTATTCTTTCTCTTAGGGAAAGGTCTGTCTATCTGTCATGGGCTATGAACTTCAAGTTAGCAGAAAATGATGGAAGTTACACTTTAAAAATGGGAACTTAAAAATGTCAGAATAGCCTTCCATGTATTCAGAGAGCCAAAACGAATTTGACACAGTACCATTATTTTTATATATACCATCTAGGATTACAATGATGAAATCCTTGTTAGATCTATTTGTCTGACCTCTTTTTCCTTTTAGTTATTTTATTCTTTAGAGGGTATACAGCATTAATTTTAATTGGTGATTACATTGCAATTCTACTGTGGCCACCCAGAGATCTTTGTAAATAACATGTTACATCACAATGTTATTCTCATTTCAGTCAGCAAATGCAATTTTAATGGAGTCTGTTTATTTATTTTATTTCATTTTGAAGAAAAATTGAATGGAAAGAAAACAAAGAAAACAGCGATGGCAATTTAAAGATCTCATTAAAAAATAAGCATCTCTATTCTACTCACCTCTCTGACATAGGAGACAACATATTTTAAGCAAAGGTCTTATCATTATGTTCCTGATCAATCAGTGCTCCCAAAGAGGAGTCTCAGATATACAGAAAACTTCAGTCAAGAACTAAGTATGCATCCTCTATTTGTTCCCAAACAAAGAATGTTGCAATTTATTTTAAAGCCATCCAAATATACTTACTCCCAAATATCACTGTATGGACAAATAAATTTTGGGGGGATAAAAAAGGAGTTTTCTCTTATGTTACTTTGACCCAGGCAGAGTGTTGGAAGAAAAAGAATTCACCATTCCCAGAATTAGTGTGGCCCAAAGATACTGAGATTAATTCAATTTCTTCTGATCTTTAATCTTGAAGGATGCAAAACCACGTTAGAAATAATGTAATAATTCATGGAACAAAATGAAAATTCACTGTGACTGAGGATGACAGAATCTGGCTTTCATAACGAGGTGAGTGCTTGTAAATAGGGCTGTATAGGGCATAACACACTGCTTGAAGATTGTTTTCAGCGAGCTCTCAATACAAGTGCTAAGTGATACAAAGAATTTGCAGTGAGATAACTTGCAATGAGGACATGGAAAATTTAAGGCACATCACAGTGCAGGAATTCTGCACTCCCATTTTTTAGGCATACATTATACACAAGTGTTTATTGCTTACATTAGAATAAAAGGAAGTTACTTGTACTTTTAAATTAATTTCTGAGTGACTACTAACTTTTTTATGTGGCTTCAGATTAATACCTAAAGTGAACTATTATCTCACAACAGTATAAAGAAAGAGCAATCTTTCACTGCAGTATTAAACTGCAACTAAAAATGATGATGTCCCTGCAGGGCTACAACTTCTGGTGTTGATTTAGGTGAGACGCTGAAGGTTTCATCTTCAGCTAACCACATATAAAATTGAACTAATCATACTTTTTTGTAATACCTCATTCTATTCCTGACTTTTCAAGAGCGGGAACCGTTCTATATTGTGTACCTGTACTTGACTGAGCAAAATTCAGTATATTACTTGGAACACATAAATGTTACAGTATTAAGCACAATGATATTGAAAAGTTGTTCTGTAGAAATTTCATTCAAAAGAGTACAAAATTAAACAGTGAAAAGAACAGAATATTTCACTTACTGCTTCACATACTTCTTCTATGTTCTATGGACTAGAGATATCTTTAGGTTAGATATCACAACAAAGACTGTTATCCCATACCAAATATATATTTGACCAAAACCATAATTATTTTGGCACATTCTATAAGCAACTTTGTGCTTGTGTGTATGTGTGTGCAGGCATGTGTGAGAAGGAAGGATTACCTGCTCAAGGCAAAATTCAATCATTTAAGCTAAGTGAAAATGCAGTGCTCTTCCTCTGGAAAGTTGGACAAGCAACAAATGGCCTGTCCCCTGAGGAACTGCTGACAAGCTGCACTCTGTTTGCTTTTCTGGGCCATTTCACTTAAATAAAACTTTAAGCAGGTGATTTAGTTCCTTAAGTGAGTCTCAGAGAGAGATTATTCTGGCAGGTGGTCCTCATTGCCAGCATGCTTGATTGTTACAGTAAGCCAATTCACTTATACTCGTGGATAACTTTCCAGTCTCATTCTCCCTAGAGTTCTGCTCTTTCAAGCACCACTTTTACGCCCTCTTATGCAGATAACATTAAAGCTGGCTAGGACTCCTGCATTCTCATATTTAATTTTGACTGCAGTGTAAATATGTGAACAATATCATACACAATGATGAAGGCAAATATTCCACTCTCAGCTGCCTGAAGTATTCTTCACCATCATCAAAAGACAGCAGATGGGCCTGTTTGCTTGTTCTAAGGAGAGGGAGGAAGGGGAAGATATTTTTGTTATATTTTATCCTGCATACTGTGGGGCTTTTTGGGCACAGAGGTCTGAGCTAAGATTACTTCAGATTTCTGCTTCCAGAAATCTGTGTGTGAGGAAATATTCTCACATGTGAAATGTTTCCTTTCCAATATTATATTTCTAGATGAGTCCTTGCACTGTTCTATAGTTTATGTTTCAAATACTTGGAGAAATGTCTTGTGTGTAGTTTGTTAAGCTCTTAAAATCTTCTGATCTATTCTGTGTTGGCCACAGCAGTTTTCTTCAGATCATCACAATCTGGTCCACAGTTATATATACATAAAAAACACTCCACCATATGTTGAGGTGTGGCTCACCTTGAGAGAGAAACAGACATCTCTCAGTGCAATTGGTCAAGTACTGCTGCCCAACAGCTGGCAAATTTTGGGCATTATTCTCAGTTCTGCTCTTTGATTACTGATATTTGGTTTGGACGGTGATAGTAATATTAACTCTTGTAGCATAAGAAAATTTCAGTTGGGATTTACTATTAGATAAAACCATAAAATTACTACAGTTTTGCTTGCTGATGCGACAGATGCTTGGAGAAAAGTAAGATGCTATTTCTCTGTCAGTGAAAATACTGGCAGGTCTGTGTTATGTTATTCCATGTATTTTATCTTGATCGTGGAGGTATTCAAACATAGAATCACTTTTTTGTCTGCTGCACTCCATTTTCTCAAAGTCATATCTGTTATTAAAGTCAAAGGCTAAATAAGTAGCAACAGCAAAATAGTGGTACCTATCTGTCTGCTTAACCTCTATATACGTATTTAACTCATAGCCAGATTTTAAAGGAGCTAGAGGAAGTTAGATATGTCACCTTGATTGCTGTTCATCCACCATTTTCCACCATTTTTTTTGCGCAGTATTTATGTAATTATAATGTAAAATTTCTGTCTGAAGTTATGATGTACAAAAACCTGTGAGAAACTACAAATCACAGCAAAAGTCCCTTGTGCTGAAGCTGGTAATTGCTCTCTTGTCACCTTCTCTATAAAAATGCCACCATCATATTCATGATCCATTCTTTTTCTTACTGACAAAGAAGAGAGGAAGACTTCTTCTCCATTCACAAATGATCAGAATGCCTTGAGCCTGGAGATAAAAGATAGGAGAAGAGAAGAAAGAGATATAAAGAAAGGAAGATATAGGAAGATTATGAGGTCATGACTGAAAAAAATGAGGTTTTTTTTTCTATGAAATTATTTGACTTTACATTTTAATTGAGAAAATTTTTTTATTGTAAAGTAACTTTCTACAGCTTCTTTTTTAACAAGAAAAAAGAACAAACAGTAATTTTTCTCTACAATGTGGGATTAATTTCTACAAGAAGATATTTCAGTTGAAATGAACCTCTGCATAGCAAAGAATTTTGATATAAAATCAGTTACGTGTCACATACACATTGTATCCTGTACTTCTCCCCTTCTGCTCAAAGTTATTCCCATCTGCTGAAATATCAACTTGTCATTATTGTAGATTTCTCAGGGATTTGCCCAGTGTCAGACAAGAGATATGCGGCAGACCCAGCAAGAGAAAGCAATTTTCCCAGTCACAAGTTCAGTAGCTTTGTCTTTTTCTTCCTGTTTTCACTGACTATTTTCTACTGGCAATCCACTCCTGCCTCTGCATTACTTTTAAATGGAGAACTGTAATTTCAGATATCTTTGCCCACACTCTGACAAAGACTTCACAATGAGTATTGCTCCAAATGTAATGCCTCTGATTTTATTATGAAGCAAATTGTGCCACTGAATTCTTCCATGAGGAAAAGATGGCGCCCATTAACATTCATGGACACTTGCTGTACATTTATGGAGACCAAACAGTGGATGTGGACATGGTGAGGTATTAGGTGTTGCATTTCTACAGTGGCAACAGAGACAGTGGGTCGCCTCCATTAGTGCAGCTTCTTACTAGTGCAGCATGCAGGGTTTTGTTCATCACTGGCAAAAAAACATACGTAACTTAATTCTTACGCTGAAAAACAGTGTTTTGTAGCTGAGAATTTACTCTATCAAATAGTGTTATTGTGCTCTTTGTTGTAATTTCCATAGAAATAAATAGGAAGCATTACTTTCAGAGCAACCTACATACCTTTTGTGGTACTCAAATCGATTACTTTTATCCTTTAGACTGGTCAGTTTTCGACAGTTTCTTATTCATCATATAGAGTGTAATCTGCTACCTACAGGCAGATGGATGCCCTTCTTGAGGTATGTTTCTCATTGGTTTGCAGTGTGTGCTGAATAATAACCAACACACATCCTCTAAACTGCACCAGCCAAGCCATAGCTACTTACTATGCAATCAGGCAAAATAAAGCTGACCAAACTGTTTGTTCTTCCAAGCACTCTTTCTCTCTCTCTCATGCCTCATCTCCACAATTGCTTAATGTACTCCATCTTTATGCTTTGTGGCTCTTTTACTAACGCTCCATGGATATTGTTTAAATGGGTTCAGTGAGTCATTGTTTTCACAGATCTACCTCTGTTCCCTCGGCTGACACCATTTCTACAAAAGCAGCAGACTGCACTGCTGCTGCTGCTGGTTGATTCTGAGAAGCAATTTCACAGTGAAGATTTGCTTCTTTTTCTCTACAGGCTGCTTGACAGTGATGCATGAGGAGGCTCCTATGAGCGAGTACTGGCCTCCTTTCTTTCCCTCCTGACACAGCCATTGCTTTGAGCTTTGACACAGCTTACAGAAGACCATACCGGAATTGAGGATTTTGCTCTGGTCACCAGTTTCTCTCTGACACTCTGCTGTAAATGGAATCATTGAACCCTACTTTCCTGTGGTAGCGTTATGAATTTCTTTAAGTTGTCTTGCAAATAACTGTTCAATCTTCTGCTTGGATGGTTACGTACGTGAGGTCTAAATACGTAGATATGGAGGAAAAACTGAAACATGAGCATCTTGCTCTGATATTCAGAGAACAGCCTGTCCTGCAGCTGTTTAGCGTATCTTGTGATGAGTACTATCCTCTTTTAACCTGTAGCTAGGCAGGAAATAGGATTTTTTTTTAAATAAAAATTCTCATATTTACTTCTATTGAGTTTCCACATCTATGATGTACATAAATAAAGGCAAGCTCTTGCCTTCTTTATACAGCAACATTTGCTTTATACAGCAACTCTAATATAATGACTACTATGCATTTTTTACTGCCATCTATTTAATGCTAACATCCAATAAACAACTATTGCTAATAATAAAAGTAGAATTGTAATGGAAGCAAATGCTATTCCTACTGAAATATAAATGATGTGTGTATGAGAAAAATGTGATGCCCTATGGGACAAGTTATTGTACGCAATACACTGGAGAGTAAGAATGTAAGCTCCGTAGGGAAAAGTGACAGCATGCTTGCAGATTTGAAAAGCAGGGAACAGAAATATTTGGCCAGAACTTGCTATTAATATGCTTATTTTGCAAGTGCCTCTTCAGATCTTCTTTTCTTTCAAGACTCATCTGTGTGTTCTCAGTTGGGCTTTTAAAATATATATTCATTTGTTTGTTTGTTTGTTTACATATAGTTGGAAGAATTTGAGAGTTCATCTCACAAAAGCGTGTAATCACTCTCCCAACAAATTAGTAAAAGAATGGATTCTAAAGTTAAAAATGTTCAAGATGACCAATATTTGCAAAGCAAGTATCACATCCGGATTTATAAGTCTGTAGTTATAATATTCATTTTTTCTGTCCATGTTTAAATTGAGTCTCATAGACTTTCACAACAAAATTTGAGAGGTAGTTGAGAGCAGAGGAAATGCTGCTGTTGCCTTCTGTGGGACACATTATCAAATTGTTGTGCTAGGTGTCTGTTTTTTCCCAAGAATTTTCCACTCTGCTTGAGTAGCAATTTAGCTTTTGTCTGGATTACTCATTTTGCCAAATAACTGTAAGATTCTGACATTAATGGGGATAACGGCATATACAGATAATTTTTATACCTGGAAGAATTTAGCTACTCTTGATATATCTGTAAATATATTCCTATTATAAAGAACAGAAATGATTTTCCCAAGTATAAATCCAAAGAGTGGCATTATTTTTTCTTTTTCATGTCTGAATATAAATGTACAGTAATAAAAAATTTGAATTAAATATTTAGTTCTCTTTTAAAAAGTATAATCATATGAGATCTTTCAAAAATATATAATTTAAACTATTATCTATATAGTTGGATTGAATGAAATGATAAACAAAGTAGGAGAGTACATGAAATGCAATAATATTACACATTGTGAACTGAAATAAGTATATTTTTATCATGAATTTAGAGGGTGATTTTTTTTTTTTTAATTCATTTCATTTTCTACTGGGGAATATTTATGTGAAATGAAAAAGATCTTATGTGCTCATTAATACTGTATTTATTGGATATTCCTAAAAGTAAAAATAAAATATACCGAATAGAGTGCGAGTGTGAGTTAAAATATTCTCATTAAAAATATTAAGAAATTCAGAAGTACACAGCACTCTGAAATATTTCTCTAATACCCTGTTCTGTAGCTGAATGACTGCAAAAGGGCCATGTGATAAAACTGCAGTTTCTATGGTAACCTTGATTGTTTTTAATAGCAAAGAACTAAGAAACATAAAACATTACTTGATTGGCAGCTGCCCTTAGACTGCATCAACTCCTCTAAATGCATTTTACTAAGTAACAAGCTATCTTGTTGTTGTTGTTGTTGTTGTTGTTGCTGTTGTTGCTGGTGATGATTGCCACTACTAGATTTTCAATATCTAGTGTTTTGTGATAATTTCTAAAAACAGTACTGATGTTTCATACAGCAAAACTCTTCTGAGGTATAAAAGTAGAAATGTTAATAGGTTCTGTCTGTGTTTGATCAAGGTTGAAGAAACATGTGTCCTGGTATTCTTTCTACGATATTAATTACACCTTTCTTACTCAAGATTCACCAGCTTCAACATCTTTAGGCACAGGAGCAAATTTTTGCCCACTTTCCAGCATAACAATATCTTACACTCATCGCTTCTTGCTAGTCACTCTCTTTTTTTCTGTTTGATCCAAATTTCTCTGTTGTCCATATGGTGCTACTTGATTACAATTTCTTCTCCATTCACATCAGAGATGAATCAGGTTCTTTAACAATTGCCAGTTAATTATAAGACTGCATTACTAAGAACTCTATGTTTGCTGTAGTCTTCAGCAACAAGATATATGGAAGGAATGCTATCTATCCAAAAAAATAAAGGACACAGAAGTCATCAGTGAACAAATTCATCTATATACAATCTATCCAGTTAAAAATGTTCCTTGTAAAATATTTTGAGATAGTTGCACTATATTTATGTTCTTTCTGGATGTCTTGATTCTGAGGGTAGGCATCTCTAAACTGTCCCAAAAGTGCTACTGTTTTGCTGAAATGGCATTCCTTGCTGGAATTAATACTCAAGCATCAGTACTTACATGGATTTTGCTAAGTCCTGTGTGTATATCCTTCAATGTGAATAATAATTTCCCTTTCTTCTCTGTAGATGCTGAAGAAAGCTCTGGCTGTCAGAGTCCTCTCCATGGGGTTTACATGTATATGTACACCATCTGGTTGTGATCTGCAAACTCCTAGTTTGAGATTTAGATATAAAAACATATAATGGATTGTATTAGCCAAACTTCAAAAACAGAAAGGATATGCAAAACAGTGAATTCAAGAAAACATGATCAAGGTTACTGGTCTAGATACAAATACAAAAATAGTACAAAAATATTTTAGCTGATTAAATTGTTACTTTATTATTGACAAAATACTCTCACTGCCTTGACATTTACTTTGCACTATATAATAATAATAATAAACTACAGTTAAGTGAGAGCTCTGTTTGAAGTCTGGAAAGTATGTACAGTCTAGCCTTTCTAAACAAAACTAGCCTGCAGTTGAAGTGCCAAAGGCTGAGAAGGTGTATTTTTTTGACATCTGTAGTTAGTAACGTGCTGAGGATTACACCTGTCTTTTCAGCACAGTACAGTACATATATATATGCTATCCACATACACTATGTAAATATATTTGTAAGTATATGTCACTGTGTGTGCATACGTGTATAACATACCAATACCCTTTAGAAGTCTGGACTGACAAGACCAGTAATAATTCCAAAGTTCCAGTGACTTAACCTGTTCCCTTCAGGCAAGATCATTTTTGAGAAATTGACTGTGAAATAAGGAAACACAGATTTAAATTTTATTCCTGAAGGCTGTTACAGATCTGGAAAAACTGGTGATTGCACTCTTGGTGTTCCCATCACCCATATGAGCACTGGTTGAAGATCTTTATGTTTGGTACTTTAGGTAGACAGCTCTTCTAGATGTCTCCACTGACTACTGTATCATGGTCTTTTGAGCTTTCTAAAGAGATTATAAAGCCTCTTCTCTCTTCCACCTTTCCAAGGGAGAATTTCTGTTCCCTAGTTCTTATAACCCCCAGATTCTGAGTAGAGCCATTCAGACTCAGTGGCCCTGTTAGTGGCAAAAAATTGTTTCAATAAACTTCAGTCAGGAAATACTGATGGTCCCTGTGGGCTCAGTCACAGCTATTCAAATGCAGGCTGATCACCAAGTGCTCTTTTTCCACCAGTTCAGGAAGTTAAAAGCCTCACCAGCCTCAAATGCAATTTATTAACTCATACAAAGATATTCCTACCAAATGGATTATCCCAAGAGAAATGGATACTTATTTTTTATTCTTCTTTTTCACACTTAAAATGTGGACTTTCACAGACTGTGTGTGATTGTTGTTAATGGAAAAAAAGAGGGGAAGGAGGGAGGGGAGGGAAAGGGAAAAAAAAGACGTCAAAACAAAACAAATTCAAATTCTTTCATTTTCATAGAATCATAGAATGGCCTGGGTTGAAAAAGACCTCAAAGATCATCTAGTTTTAAAGAATTATAACAGGATTTATGCTAGAATAAACCTCTGAAGATCATCTAGACCCTAGGTGGCCTCCTGCTCAAAGCAAAGCTATCTTTGAAGTCATATCAGTTTGCTCAGGATCATATCCAGTTGAGTCCTGAACATCTGATGGTATTTGTGCAATTAGCAAGACTGATATCACATACAAGGCTCAACCATTCCATTATTTGGCTTTGATTCCTCCATTTTAGCACACATAAAGCATCCGTAACACCCTCCCTCGATAAAAAGAAACACCAGAAAAAAACCTAGAGATTGGTTTCTCATTACTAGGCCACTGCTTATTTATACACTAAAATGCATATAGCATTTGGGTAAAGTGACAATGTTATATGATATTAATATTAGGCTGCTCAGTGAGCTATGGAGCTGGCCATAGCCCATCAGGCAGATAATTAATGAAAAAAAACAAAACAGAGAAGAAGCAGGCGCTCAGCTTTGATAATTTTCTTTGGTAAAAAGAAAATAAAAAGGGAAGAAGGGAAAAGAAAAATACCCTCAGCATAAATTTCTTCAAAAGTCTTCTGAGGATGTTTGAAAATGCACTTTTATATTATAGGCTCAAATTATAAAAAAAATCTGTTAAGACAGATACTGAACTTAATTTTATATACACTACTTTGATTTTTTCCTGGGCTTACTCTACTACACTGCATGATATTAGTACAGTATTATATGATACTATATTAAAATGTACCCAGAGACAGGACTGAGACATAAAAACTCTGTAAAGTGAATACCAGTGAAAAAAGAATCTGCGATTATATTTTTTCTTCTTATGCTATTCAGATAGATTTTCTCCTCCCCCCAAGCAAGATATGAATCTGTTTTGCTCACATGTTGGATTCTCACAGACCTGCAATAATCCCAGAATTGTTTCAAAAACTTCAAATTGTCCTCACAAGGATCTTTTGGCTCCTCCCATGCTTTTCCTTTTCTAGAGAGCTCCTGACAATTGCAGGAATCAGAGAAACTTGGAGCTGTTTATACTTTTCAGGAAACAAAAAACACTGAGTTGGGTTGTAAATATAGCTTCCAGGTCCATCCTCATAATGACTTTTTGAGGTTTCTCCCCAAAGAGCTGGCTCAAATATTTCCTCTTCCATGTGTCTTTGGCTACTAAGGACTTATCTATATATCGTATAAAACAAAACTGAGAAATTTCTTTGCCAAGGCTATCACCTTCCTCACAGGAAGTAAAAATTTCATTATGGAAAGGATCTTATTTGTTATGAGAGTTGATCTCATACAGGATGCAGACAGCAGACGAATGAGAGTTCTTTCCTTCAACAAATCAAAAAGAGAATACAACTTGTAGAAAGGATTTTTCTTTCTTAAAAAAAAAAAAAATCTGAACTGTTTAAAACATTATTGTTCTCTAAGATAATGCATTTCCACTGTTTTGTAATTTTTTTCATTCATCATATTTTTATAGTAGTACTGAGTAGTAGGGCTAGACATCACATTTTTTAGGCACACAGAAGACTTCTAATTAAAAAAATATCACTTTAATATCATATTTCCCTATGAAAGAATGAAATACCTTTTGATAGCTGGCAGCCCAATGTGATCCAACACTTACTTAAGAGAAAGATATATTTAAGTCCTTACTTTACCTGACTAATTTTACACCTTTGTAAGTATTATCTAGTCACTGAGAGTATTACTGTGATTCTGTTTAAATGTATGTAAACATGCACAGTTAAATTACAGAAGAGTTGGAAAGCTAAAGACTGAGTAATATAGGATACAGAGTTTACCACAGGCTGTCTTTCAGACATCAATACCTCAGCCTGCAGAATGCCACAGCATACATTTTTAATGCATTTAATTTATATTAATACATTATTAATGTTTTGTTATTGATTATTAATTAATCTATTTTTTGTTGTTAATAATATGTGTTGTGCTACACAATCACTTTTACATCCAAATGATTGATTGTCATTCATTTTTATGTAGGCTGCTTTATTTTTTGTCCAGGTTCAAAAACTAAATTTCATTGAATAAACCCTGGTCTGCATATCTGTTTTTTTCTTTCTTTCTTTTCTATCTTTTCTTTGTTTTCCTTCCTTCCTTCCTCTTTCTTTCTTTCTTTCT
>JACDJE010000105.1:1051682-1099157 GCA_016647715.1 Pavo muticus
CTTCCTTCCTTCCTTCCTTCCTTCCTTCCTTCCTTCCTTCCTTCCTTCCTTCCTTCCTTCCTTCCTTCCTTCCTTCCTTCCTTCCTTCCTCCCTCTCTCCCTCCCTCCCTTCCTCCCTTCCTTCTTTAATCTAGTGTGTTGATTTTTTTTTTTGCTGTGACATATACCCATTTTTTGGTAATGAAGCAGGCCTTTAAATTCTCAGCCTATGCAACTATTTACTTGATAAATTGAAATAAACAGAAAGACTTATTAAAACCATTGATGGCAAGTATTTCCCATATATGAGTAAAAACTGTAATGAGAAATTACATTGCAGATAAACGTCTTATTTTTAAATGCAAGTGAAAATATGTTAGGGCAGATTGATCATTATTTTTGTTTGTGTGCACTGCACTTGTATACGTGCATCAACTCAAATTTAGAGATGTTTAGAGGAGTTTTTAGATAGATAGGATCATTTTAAAATGTAACAGAAATTCTTGCTGGATTACACTCATTTGATAAAGATTTTGTAAAGAAATACCTTGTCAAGAAGAGAATTTTGACCAGAGCTCAGGAATTATTCATTATCTCAAAGTAGCCAGAACGAGCAATGATGTGCCAGCTTCATGTTTCCTTTACTCAAATTAGGATCTTGAGCTTGTTCTACACCCTGGAGGAATTCTGATCTACTGGGAGCACAGCTAGATCAAGTCACTACCTGAATTTGCTTCTTTCTTGTTTTCTCACAGTCTTGATAAGATCTACTGAAAAACAAAAACTATTTTGACATTTTTAACAATTTCCCAAACTAGAAAACTTGGAAGAGTATTGTGTCCAGGTATGAGGGCTGAAGTACATATCTGTTTCCTGAATAAATGTCACACTGTAATTTGGGGGAAGAAGGGAGACAAGTACTTCTGTTGTTTTTATACATCTTTGAGGTAAAATCCAAACAACAAGCTTTTAGCGCAAGAGCAATTAAATATTTCTTAGTTAACATTAATAACATTCTCCTCATTGTTCTACTTGACAGATAATAAAAAATCTCCCAGTCTTCTCTGAGAGAATCCTAGAACAATAGAATCATAGAAACACAGGGGTAGGAAGGGAACTCTGGAGATCAGAGTCCAGCGTTCCCTACAGGCGGTTGAGCAGGAAAGTGTTCTGGCGGGTCTTGAATATTTCCAGCTAAGGAGACTCAACAATCTCTCTGGGTATCTTGTTCCAGTGCTCTGTCACTCTCACAGTAAAGAAATTTCATTCATAGAAAGGGAAGGAAGTAAAATAACAAAAGACACAAATACAGAATATTTTCCTCCGTACTTCAAGATTAGATTTTTTTAGCACTGAGTATTTTACAACAAATACAGAGGAAAAGCCAAGACTTTAAAAAAAGATCCCACCTTTCCAGTCATGTTGACCATATCATTCTGACTTGCTCATTCAGGTTCTTGAAAGATGCTCTCATCAATTTGTTGGAGCCTTTATAAACCTTGCCCAATTAATTGAGTCATATAATCTTTTTATTATACACAATTTAATAATATTCAGATCCCAGATGTTCCCACAGCAAAAAGGAGTAGTAGTTAAAACACAAAACCAACACATATATCTGAAAAATGGAAGAGCCTGACATTTTTCTTTTTAAATAAATACCATATTTTAATTGCTGCAGCCCCAAGGTAACCATAAAGCCATACACTGACAGCTCATGCGGATTTTATGAGGTTGTTTACCCTGTTCATGAAAAAAATTTGTAAAGCAACTTCTGCAGCTCGTGGTACTTACATCACATGTAAGGTGGTAAGCATTTTCTTAAATAAGTAAAAAAGTAAGAAATATTTTATCTGCAATTAAATCCACACAAAGCAAAGAGGTAGAGATGGCTTCAGTGTGAGTTGCTGCCTGGGTGTACCAGTCATCCTGATTTCTGATGTTATTTTACTTCCATTTAAGAAAATGGTGACATTCTTCCTGACTGCAAATATGGAGTAGGTACATAATTTCCTCAAATTCCTCCCCTTATAAAATTAGAATGGTACTCTCAAGTTCTCTTTTATCAGCTTTTCAGCTTTGCAAAGGTTCTTGTAAACAATAATGATGTAGGCCTTGCTACATAGCTCAAGAAAGTAAGTCACAAGGAGTAATGCTGAAACTATATCATACTTGTATTATATTAAAAGATGAATAGAACTAGTTAAAACTTGCCTGTGAGTAACATTTAAGATTATTCTTGTCCCCAGTGTAAGTTAACCATCTGTGCTTCTACTATTTTAGTATTTATTTAATGTTATTATATATTGCTTCTTTACAAATCATAAAAGGATTGAAACTGTGATGAAGTGACTTGGTGATCTTGCTGAACTTTCTGCCCTTCTTGAAGTCAATTATTACCTTTTGCAAAATCCACAATCATTATCAAAAAGCAAAAGGTTTGTTATTTCATTATTGTTCCATCACAGCATCACAAAATCACAGAATGGCCTGGATTGGAAGGGACCTCAAGGATCATGAATCTCCAACACCCCTGCCACAGGCAGGGCCACAAACCTCCACATTTAATACTAGACCAGGCTGCCCAGGGCCCCATCCAACCTGGCCTTGAACACCTCCAGGGACAGAGCATCCACAACCTCTCTGGGCAGCCTGTTCCAGCACCTCACCAATCTCATAGTAAAGAACTTCCCTCTGATATCCAACTTAAATCTTCCCTCCATCAACTTAAAACCATTTCCCCTTGTCCTGCTGTTATCTACCCTTTCAAAGAGTTAACTCCCCTCCTGTTTATAGGCTCCCTTTAGGTACTGAAAGGCTGCAATTAGGTCACCCCTCAGCCTCCTTTTCTCCAGGATGAACAAGCCCAGCTCCCTCAGCCTATCTTAGTAGGGGAGATGCTCCAGCCCTCTGATAATCTTAGTGGCCCTCCTCTGGACCCTCTCCAACAGCTCCCTGTCTTTCTTGTATTGGGGGCCCCAGACCTGGACACAGTACTCCAGATGGGACATCACAAGGGCAGAGTAGAGAGGGACAATCACCTCCCCGTCCCTGCTGGCCACCCCTCTTCTGATGAAAACTTGAAAGGAAATCATATGACTTTTCATTTGTGACTTCCTAAAGCACAATCATAGCAAGGGTGGGAAAGAGGGCATTGTACAGCAGTAGCTGCAGACATAGAACATGGAAGCTTTTTGTTTCTGGTTAAAAAAAAAAAAAAAAAAAAAAGAAAGAAAGACTACCTCAAGAAACACAGTTTTAAAAAAGCTCTGCTTTTCAAAAGCATTAAAGATTTTGTACTGTTCTATAAATGGACATCTGTTCAATAAGCTATACCTCAAAAAGATGACAGTGGTTGTCATGTCAAATCTCAGCAGGCCACCTTTACTCGTGTTCTCCTCAGTTAAGAAATGCCTCTGTAGCAGAATGAAACCTAACCTTTAATATTACATGTAAGAAATCCCTTTCTCTCAGTGGATTTGGTTTAAGTCAGCCTCTCTCCTTTACAACTACTGTCAGATTGGAGTTCTTCCAAGATGAAAGAGATGGCATTTTGTGTTCCTCTTTCAATCTTTCTCAGATGAACAAAGATAAAATTGGATCAATATATCTACCTGTTTATCTTGATCCTGTAGAATGATAAACCTAGTATTATAAATTTTGCATCATATTTAATGTTCTTGGCTCAGATACAAGCATGCTTATGTTTTGTATATATTATGCAATGGTTATTCCTTGAATCTCTCAGCTTGTATTACCCATAGAATTTCTGCAGAAGTCTTGGTTACAATTCAGGAAACACAAATCTGCTCATTTGGCTCACAGATCACTTGAAACTGTGTACAGAATTAAGTTGATAAACACTTCAATTTTGTGGTCTCCTTGTTGTTTAACAAGCTGCATTTTTCTTTGCATAGATTCTGATATTCTGTTACTGAAAATGTAGGTGAAAACGGATAAAATCTGTTGATAGTTTGAAAACCAATTTCAGCCTGTTTGGTATGACCATCTTACTATTCTGTTCTTTCTCATGGGTATGATAGCTCTCATTACTTGACAGAGATTTGCATGAATCACAGGAAAAAACTGTAATTGATGACTGTGGAACAAAACAGGGCTACAGATCTTCCTAGCCTTCACAAAGTTTCTCTACTGCCAACAAAATATTACTTATCTCCAGAACATATTCTTTAAACCTTCTGGGTTACAAAGAACAGATTTGTCATCATTCTTCTATGATTACAAGGACTACAGAAATTAAGGAGAAAGAGGAGAACTGGTCGAGCCATTCAACCAATTTTTCTATTAAAGAAGAACTTTTTCTTTTTTTTTTTTCCTTTCTTTTCTGTTTTGTATTCAAGACTGTATTTTCCAAAGAATAAAAGCAGTACATTTTGATGTCACAAAGAAATGACTTCTGGTCAGTGAAGATCAAATGGCACCTATTCATATTTCTCATTCATTAAGCATTTGCAAAAAAAAAAAAAAAAAAGGGCCACCCATGATATGCAAATCCTAACTCTGGATGCCCTGTTCCAGATGTAAATGGTAGAATGCTCCCCAGGAGCTGTGTCACCCTTTATGCACTACAGAACAGCTTCACTCTGTCATGCTCACAGCAGGTATATTCAGAAGCAAGCACATGAGACAAGTTGTTGCTCTATCTGCTAAGGATGTTATGAAAGCTTTCATGTGTGTAATAAAATGGATAGTTTGGCTTTTTCAGGAGGAAATAATGTGATCATTTTTTTTATATTTTTTATTTTTTTTTATTTTTACTTTTCTCCCCGTTTTTTTATTTCCCCCCCACAGGAATTTATAAATAGCATATAGAATTCACATGGCATGAATTGCAAATGTAATCACCAGCATGAAGAAAGGTTAAAAAGCTCAGAAATTTTGGGATCTGCTACTTTGGCAAACAAAGACTGCATTGTTCAGTGAGCAGGAAGCAGAGCAAAGGGTTTTGTTGCACTGATGGAAAGTGCTGTTTTTCTTTAAACTGATGGCAATGCCAAGAGCTGTATTAGAGAAGCCAGTGGACTTTTGGTAGTATATAATTAAATATGAATGAAAGAGACTCTTCTGTTCATCTTGTCATTACATATGCTTAATTCTTCATTTCAGCAGCTACTTACAGATTGGCATTTGAGGTTAAATTGATACCTAGTATGTAGCTAGAACATAAGGTCTCCCTTCATGTAATATATTGTTTATTATGCTCAGGAGAAACGTTTTTGTAATTTACTGGGCACTTCTGGGAAGTGAAAGCATTGTAATAGTCACAGAAAAGACACATGCAAACATGTTTCCTTTTATTTAATTTACTGTATGACAGACAGATATCTCAATACATTTGTAACTGAGTTATACAATGCAAAAGGAGAATCCAAAGCTGTGCAGTTCATATTTTAATGGTAACATAAATCAATGTCACTCTGCTGATGTTAATATATTCTCATCAATCCACATGAGCTAAGAATCTGTCCCACAAACTGTCACAACCAATTCTTTGAAAATCAGTGGATATTTGACACTGAATGTCCAGTTGGCTTTAAATTATATTTGAAGACATTAATTCATCTTTTTCAGACCAAAGATTTACTGAAACTGAGACCAAATTGTAATGACTCTCAGAGGACTGTTCTTTTCAACAATTCAGATTTTTTTTCATTATGATGAATATCTGATTCAAAAGGTAAGTAAAAGAATATGCTTCAGTCGATCAAACTTCTTCACTCAAAATTCAGTAGAAGGGATATTGTCTTTCACACAATTTGTTTAAATTCTTTAAAAGGCAGTATTTAAGTAGCGTTCCAAAATGTTCACATAAAATTAAAAAGGTCAAAAACCATAAGATTACATATAAATCTTGCTTCTCCTATTGTCATCTGGTGTTTTTTCTCCTTTATTATAAAACCAGGTTTCGAACAAAGTTCAACCCATATGTATTTGAAACTAGCTGATACGTTTTTAGTATAACTGATGTTTCTTCATACTTTGTAATATAGAGAAAAGAATATTTTCCAGCAAATACATATATATTTACAATGTTGTGTGGACAGAGGTCCTTAAACTCTTTAAGTTCTGAGTTCTTTTGACAACACAATCTAAAAATTAAAAACCATACAATTTTATTTTGTTTTGACTAAAAATATTTATACTGTTTGATACAATATTGCTTATGCAGACATCTTTAAATAAAGTCTTTTAATCATTTTAATTAACAGTATGAAAATTCATAAACATCAGAAACTTCTTGTTTGAGACACAATCCTTTTTTCTTTTTCTTTTTTAACTGCTGTTCATGCATTACAGACAGGAAATGTGTATTTCGTTTCGCTTTCCTCTTTTTTTTTTTAATTAATTTTCTGAGCCCCAAAAATGGGTATCCAATGATTCCCACTTGTGATTTAAAGAATTTCAAACAAAACTCAACTACTTCTGCATTAAAATATCCCAATATTTATAAAATCCAGATAAAATATCTGAGATTCTAAATGTATGATCGAGAGATACTATAGGAATGCCATTTAAATCTTTTTTTTTTTTTTTTTTTTGTCACAAAGAAATAAATACACTGGGCTTCTGATGTCTTCCCTCTACATGGAAAATGGCACTGTGTGTGTTGAAATGCTTATTATTCTCCTCAGTTTTTAATTTGTGGCTTGGGGAATGGTGGCAAACACAAAATTCTAGTAAGGGACCTGAAGCAATCCACTTACAATAGTCAATTTTTGACAAAGCTATTGCTAACATATCTTTGCTAGTTTAGTTTCTAGAAGTAGCAGGTATGTACAATGAATAATGGATTTTATATTACACGAATATGATGAACAAAACAATAAAAGGAAGATCATTACTTTATGAATCACGGAATCCCTGACTTCTTTATCTTAAGAAAGAAAATGTTGCCAGTAGACATTAAGTAATATGAAAGAATTTGATGTTTCCAAGTTTTAGATCTGTTTGCCCAGTAATGTTCATGGGAATATTTAACTCTTTCTATTTTTTTTTTTTTCATACTAAAGCCCATGTCATTTTATCATTATTTTAAATACAGATAACTCCGAAGCTTCTTTGTGGAACATATTTATGTTGTTGCTACTCTGTCAGGTGTCAATATTCTGTCAAGATCAGCGACATCAAAAATCAGAAATTTAGATCAGGAAGATGAAAACTAACTGTAGATCAGTAGAGATTCAAGGGCAGCTGGTACATCCCTCATATGTTTGATGACATTCTCCAGAATCATTAGGAATCTGATATTCAGGATGTCACAGGTATCATAGCTACTCACCCTTTGTCAGTCACTAAGACAGACAAAAGTCAATGATGAAGAAGGAAAAAATAACACTTCTGCTTATTCACAGTGATGAACATCGCAGTTGAACAAACTACAAGCATCAAACCCTGGAAGAAGATGTAAGATAAACTACGTGTTTTGAGTCAGTGGCTCCTGAAAAGTTGGTTTGGAGGACTTTGACCTGGTCAAAGATATTTCAAGTGTCTATAAGAACATTACAGTTCCAGAAGACAACACTGTCTCAACACTGTGGCATATGTAAAGATAAATGGAAAGGCCATTTATCACCGAAGTAGGAATAAAGCAACAAATTGTGGCCAGAATGAAATTAAGGGAATTACTGTTTGTGAGGTGTTTTTCATTTGTATCTGGGCCACAGTGAGTCAGATATTGTTGATTCAGTCATGCTTGACACACTACGAACTCTGCAAACAGCAGTTGTTACACTCCACTCACATTTACCCATTTGCTCTCAGGAATGTTGTGCCTAACCAACCTGATTACACAATGATTAAAAGGTCATTAAGCCCACTGAAGAATCTGTGCTGTGAAAACAGACGGAGAGAAAAGAAGGAAAAAAGGGAGAAATGGCAAAAGATTGTTTACTATCAATATAAATGGAGAAACAGAACAGAAATGGAGATTGAAGGAAATAATGCAATTTTCTGTCAGCTAACACTGCCTTCCAGGAGATAAACCACCAACACCAAAAGTCTGTTCTCACACAGACAACAGGATGATGGGTGAGAAATTGCTTGTAGTTAAGAAATTGAAGAAAAGATGTTGATGCAGAAAAAAATTCTATAAGCCATTAGAAAGTTTAGGATTTTCATACACCATTTCAGTTCTTATAAAGCAGCCTCAGATCAACAAAACTAGCAGAAACAACCAGAACTTCTTCAAATGAACTTTTATTGTTAAAAATTAAACCAGTGGTAGGAGAAAAACCCACCACCACAGAAAAAAAACTTTTAATGCTCTATGAATTTGGGCTTTATTGTAGGAGAACATGCAAGTTGCAGGCTAAAAAACTGCAATTCAATGTAGCTAAGCAGTGCTTAGTTGTTGTGAGTATGACAGCATTTAATAAACACTTGAGATGAGCATAAGGTTCTAGACTGGCATTGCATGTAGAGTACTAAATATTCCAGGTCCCACTAGTCCTGTACTGTCCAAACTCCAGTTTCTACAAATTAGATTTCTGGTGCCAAATTCAAATCAGCAAAAGGTGAGAGAGGGGAGTCACGCAGCTGGAATTACACACTGCTTACTCAGAAGTAACTGGGAGTGTCAACCTTTGCCTGATTCCCAAGACAATGAATCTTTGAATTAACTGTGCTCATGTGCGCTGTACTGAAAGAACAGCCCCATTTCTTGCCAGCCACTTTAGCAAAATGAAGTGTGAGAAAAAAAAAAACAACAGATGATAAAAGAGGGCAGAAAGAGCTGAACAGGCACTTGGACTTCAGTGCATACAAAATTAAAACACTGAAAAAACTGTATTCACTCAAAAGCAAACCAAACCGTTCAGAATAATCTCTGCTCAGCAACAAAGATAATGATGCTCTACTTCACATAAATATCTAATGACTTCAATATGAGGAACTAACTATAATGAACTGTCATCTTAAAATACAAAAAACACTGCTGGAAGATGCAGTTGCAATCCAATCTTTACCTTTCCATTTTATGTGGAGTTAGAGGTTTTGTGATTATGAATGGTACAAAAGTATCTTCATTCAGAGCAAACTTCATAAATACCATTGAGTCTGTCTTTCTGAAGTGTGAACAGTGAAGAGGAAAAATTGTCAGTGTTATTTAGAAAAATACCTAACGAATCCTTCTGAATTTAGGTAAACTCTAAAGAAGAAGTATGAAATATCTTCTAATATAAAAAATAATATCCTCTGAATCTTCCAAAGCAACACATAGAGAGACTGAAAATATTTTCAAAGTTTATCTTTAGGTTTTGGGTTTTTTTAATCATCACGGATGACAGTTTCAACTTTTTGCTTCATATTCTAATATTGATAAATGAAACAAGGACTCTCAGGTCTGTAATATAAATATCAGTTGAAGAAAAAGAAATCATAATATAGTACTGTAACATGCATACAGATGTTATTTAAAGTACACGAAACAAATGTGTGTGTTAAACAGTTATAAAGTGACAAGACAGTAGAGATGATTGAGAAATTTATGAAAATATAACTAAATTATTTGATCATAATCTTATTGTCATTTAAAAAAAAATATTTGCCTTAAGGTGATAGGAAAACTAAGACATGGATCAGCTCCTAGTTCAGGAATGAAAAGTTTAAGTTTATTTAGTTTCACTGACTCCATTACTCACTTAAAAGTTTACAAAAAAAAAAAAATAGATTAACTCTTTCCTGTAGTGATAGGTTAATCTTGCCCAGGTAGGAAGTGAAAATCACATATTTCACTCGACCAAGTATCATAGATTTCAAATTCAATGTTCCTTCACATGACGTAGTTAAAGATATAAAAAAGTTGACACACAATGGCTGAAGAACAATGAAAGGATAAAGGAGCTGCACCAATACTAGCACATTTTCTCCCTTAGCAACTGCTTATCATGAAGGCCTGAACAGCAAAAATGTCTGTCTCGCTCCAATTTATAGGAGGGAGATGAGGTTCTTTAATGTATGTATACCCGGCGTGAGAGTGAGAAACAACGGTTCAAATGTTGGTCCAACCAGGTTTATTACAAATCTTAATCGCTCAGGGATATGGGGAAGATGGGCGATAGAAAAGATAGGAAAGAAGCAAGAATTGCATAAAGCGGGGATAGTCACCACCAGGATCCAGCAGAGGTCCCGTTACGCACCGTTCCGATGGTCCGAGGCAAAGGCGCAGGGGGAGAGAGCAGCAGCAGCGTGGCCGATCTTAGGCAGCAAGAATGTGCAGGTATCGGGTAGGTCCAGGAAGAAGCCGCGGGGTAAGTCCGGGAGGAAGCAGCAAGTCTCCGGTAGCAGGCCCAGTAGAGTCTGTCAGCATTCAGGCATTCCGTAGTGAGGAATCTGATGGCAAACGCTTTTCTTCTTCGGGAGAGAGCAGCATCAGCATGGCTGGCCTTAGGAAGCAAGCAGGTAGAGCGCAGAGCAAGTCCAGGAGGGAGAGAGGCAGGTCGTGAGGCTTCTGTTGTCAGAAACCCTCTTGTTCTTCTTCATGAGGAATCTGTTGTCAGAAACCTCCTGTTCTTCTTCATGAGGAATCTGTTGTCAGAAACCTAACCTCATGGTTGTTTGTCCCTTTTTTTATCCTTCTTCTTTTCTGCCTATGTAACATCCCTCGGTGCTTGGGTAAGAGTCATGTGAGTACCCCCTGAGAGGGCTATCTCCTTCGAGATAAGCCCACACAAAAGACTGCTTCCCGGCCATTAATCTGCAGTTTATCTCTCTCTTGTTCTCCCTGGCCTTGTCCATCTGTGCCCCTCAGACAAAAGATTTCTCAACCTTTGCCCAGGACTTGCCTGGACTTGTCCATCTGTGTCCTTCAGACAAAGGACTTCGCAACCCTTGCCCAGGACTTGTCCATCAGTCTTCCTCAGCAAGCTTTGAGGCAATGGTATAAAATAATAATCTCTTACAACGTCTCAACAGGGAGAAGGAAGAGAAGGTCTAGCCTTCCTGTTTTGTACTGCTTCTTACTCCACTCTAATATGGGAAATAATCTCCTTGTCTGTGACCACCTGTACTGTTCTGCCACTGTCACCAGAACACCTAGAGTGTGACGAGCTGCTGTCTAGGATCAGTACTAAGACATGAACTGGTGTCCTGGTTTCAGATGACACAGCATTAATAGCACTCCCAATGCTTTGGTTACTGCTGAATGATGGGGGGAAACCTAAACCAAATCAGTAGGGAAGAGCCACTGACTTTATGGTGCAGCATCTTGGGGTGGAGTGGAGCCAGTACAGTTGGCCTGAATTAGGCAAGAGGTTATTCCATATCACATGACATCATGAAGAAAATGATAAAGCTGTGGGAAGTTGGCTAGGGGATAGACCACTGCCTGGGGAATTGGCTGGGCATTGGTTGATGGGTGGTGAGATGTTGTGTTGCTAGCAGGGTGTGGGTCAACAAGCAGTTCTATTATTAGCCGAGTAATGGTTGACAGTTGATGAGTAATTGCAGCATGGAAATATGAGGGCTGCTCTGAAAGTAATGCTCCTATTTTATTATACTGTCCCGCAATGTCAGAGGCAGATATAGGAGGTATGACAGTAGAGGCTGGGGCTTCCTACCAAAATTGCATTATGTTTTGTTGTCATACGAAAGATAGCAGCAGAGAGGCAATCTGACAAAATGGCATCTGACACGGAAGTGCATATTAAGCAAAGGTGTGGAGTTGAATTCCTTCATGTGGTAAAATGGCACCAATTGACATTCATTAATGATTGCTGAATGTTTATGGAGAACAAACAGTGCATGTGAGCACAGTGAGGTGATGGGTGATGTGTTTCAGCAGGGTTGACAGAGATGTGAAAGACAAGTCACGTTCTGGATGGCAATGTAGATCTTTATAAGTGTGGCATGCAGGCTCATGTTCATCACTGGCAAAAATACATAGCTAATGGTGGTGACTGTGTTGAAAAATAGTGTTTCATAGCTGAGAATGTGCTTTGTCCAATAACATTATTGTGCTCTTTGTATCTTTTGTAGTTTCCATGGAAACTAATAGAAGGCATCATTTTTGGAGTGACCTAAGTGTATATATTGTTATCATTGCATTTTTGTTTCTATTTTCCTTTTCTGTTTTAGTAAACAATTTTTAATCTCAACCCAAGAGTTCTATTTTATTTCCAATTCTCTCCCTCCTCCCACTGGGAGGGGATTGAGAAGATGGTTATGTGGTGCTTAGCTGCTGCTGGATTAAATCACAAGAGTTTAGCATAGGATGGGAGTACCATTTAATGAGGGATTTCAAGAGTCTGAAATTTGTTTTCATTATTTCTAGGAATAAATGGTTCAAAAAAAAAAAATGTAACGATCAATGAGAACTAATTTTGGACTGAACAAAATGGCAGTATAATCAAAATATATTAGTGATTTCTTTCTCTACAAAAACATTTTAGCTTCTAAGCAAAACAGATATTTTTACCTTTCCAGAAATCTCTCAACTGAAAAAATTCTGACAAAGTCCTCTTTACTCAATAAGTAATTCTGAATGATCCACCTGTATCACTGAATCAAATATTTTCAAATGGACTACATATATTTCTCTGAGTAAAACTGCTTCACAGTAAAGAAGATAGGGGCAGGTAGTTATGGTTTTGTGACTTAAAACTCCAGTATCAGAGCTCATAATTTCCAGTAGTTTTTCTCCCTGCTGCCACCACAGTAGGCTAAACAGGGTATGATAAGAGTTTTCTATTTGCAGTTTCATTTCTTTAGATATTTTCTCTGTTAATGTAAATTAGAGATGCCATCAGTCCATTCTGATTCACTGCTGTAATGGTCAACTTGCTTACAATGGAAGCACAGTTAGAAAAGTGCAAAAGAAAACCGGAGAACAGGGACATTACTTGCATTGTTTGTAGCTTAACCATTATGACCAAATCCTTTGTGAAGTCAGTTGTAACTAGGTGTACAGTCTGTCCGTTTTTTCTCACAGCCTCCCTGCAACCTCTTTTTTATTATACAGCTTTTAATTTAATAGCACATAGATACAACTTGATAATCTTAATGTGATTAAATAATGTATAAAAACAATCAGGGAAAGCAGTATAGTCTCCTGGTGTTGCTTGACCTGAAATCATACCTTAGAACTGTCATTTTCTTCTGCACTGTGTAGGCATTTAAAAATATCCAGGAATGTTTATTGGGTATCCAATAGTGTTAGTGTCTCTCTTTTTTTTTTTNAGAAAGACTACCTCAAGAAACACAGTTTTAAAAAAGCTCTGCTTTTCAAAAGCATTAAAGATTTTGTACTGTTCTATAAATGGACATCTGTTCAATAAGCTATACCTCAAAAAGATGACAGTGGTTGTCATGTCAAATCTCAACAGGCCACCTTTACTCGTGTTCTCCTCAGTTAAGAAATGCCTCTGTAGCAGAATGAAACCTAACCTTTAATATTACATGTAAGAAATCCCTTTCTCTCAGTGGATTTGGTTTAAGTCAGCCTCTCTCCTTTACAACTACTGTCAGATTGGAGTTCTTCCAAGATGAAAGAGATGGCATTTTGTGTTCCTCTTTCAATCTTTCTCAGATGAACAAAGATAAAATTGGATCAATATATCTACCTGTTTATCTTGATCCTGTAGAATGATAAACCTAGTATTATAAATTTTGCATCATATTTAATGTTCTTGGCTCAGATACAAGCATGCTTATGTTTTGTATATATTATGCAATGGTTATTCCTTGAATCTCTCAGCTTGTATTACCCATAGAATTTCTGCAGAAGTCTTGGTTACAATTCAGGAAACACAAATCTGCTCATTTGGCTCACAGATCACTTGAAACTGTGTACAGAATTAAGTTGATAAACACTTCAATTTTGTGGTCTCCTTGTTGTTTAACAAGCTGCATTTTTCTTTGCATAGATTCTGATATTCTGTTACTGAAAATGTAGGTGAAAACGGATAAAATCTGTTGATAGTTTGAAAACCAATTTCAGCCTGTTTGGTATGACCATCTTACTATTCTGTTCTTTCTCATGGGTATGATAGCTCTCATTACTTGACAGAGATTTGCATGAATCACAGGAAAAAACTGTAATTGATGACTGTGGAACAAAACAGGGCTACAGATCTTCCTAGCCTTCACAAAGTTTCTCTACTGCCAACAAAATATTACTTATCTCCAGAACATATTCTTTAAACCTTCTGGGTTACAAAGAACAGATTTGTCATCATTCTTCTATGATTACAAGGACTACAGAAATTAAGGAGAAAGAGGAGAACTGGTCGAGCCATTCAACCAATTTTTCTATTAAAGAAGAACTTTTTCTTTTTTTTTTTTCCTTTCTTTTCTGTTTTGTATTCAAGACTGTATTTTCCAAAGAATAAAAGCAGTACATTTTGATGTCACAAAGAAATGACTTCTGGTCAGTGAAGATCAAATGGCACCTATTCATATTTCTCATTCATTANGTCCCATTATCTTACCCTGTGTGATCTCTAGTAATAAGATGCAGTTTAGGAAGACTCTGTGTACGCATTTATCCTTGGGAGATGAGATTCCAAGAGCTGGAACGGCTAAAGAAAGATTGTCAGATTTCCCGGCATCCATATAAAGATTTACTTTTCATATCAATATGACATGAAAGCTATACTCTGACCTTCATTCATGTAATTCAGTTAAAGTACATCAATCATATTTTCCTTTCTTGGTTGAGTGGAGATCATATTGTTTCATTTTGGGAACAATTTGCCCATGGTGTATTAAGTACCATATTATGCCTCTATGAAAGTGATATTGTGAAGAAATAGGAACAGCAGCAGGAAATGTACCTTGTTAAAAAAAGCTATAAATGATCTTGTCTGTGCTCTGAAAGTTGATTGTCTTTGCACCCAAAGACAGTATCACGTAATCAGTTTTTACTCCGAATTTTTGTCTCTCCACTCCGAGAAGAAAGAAACAGAGACCAGTTAAAAATGATGCGTTAGATTAAAAAGAAAAATCAAGAGTCAAAGGCAAAACTGAGGAAGATTGAACTGCCTAAATCAGAAAATGGAATCTAAAATCTCCAGTACAGTGTCTGCTTGGGTTTCCTAGGCATTACTCTTTTGCATTGTGTTCATGTTCAGATGTTAGCAACTAGAATCCTAACTATGGTGTACTGTTTTTTGGGATTTAAAAATAAGATGGAGAGATACCTATTCTACTTAAAGCCATTGACCTTCTTAAATAGTATGAAAGTCCTATTAATCAGTACCTTCCACTACTACCTAGTTATCCATGGTAGCCAACTACAGAGAAAAAATTTCTCCTCAGAGGAAGAGGATTCAAGACCATATTTCTTATCTACTAGGTGAAGGCTCTATCAGTGAGGCAGCAGATAAGACTGTGCGCTCATGTCTCTGTATGTGTGCAGAGACACATATAAATATTGGGCTTATTCCCTGTCCTCCCCTTCCCTCCCCCCCAACTGCTGTCATCACCTCCCTCTTCAGAATAAAATCAGAAAGTTGTTATTAGTTTGCATTTAAAATATATCTGACGTTGCAATATTACTTGCACTTGATCTCTTTGTTATGATTTTTTTTTGGTATAATTTTATGTTCTTGACAAGTTGTAGTCTACATTTTTAATTATTAACTGAACCATGACTTAACTGTAGCTATATATTTTAAACAAAAATATCTCAAAATAGCATTCCATGCTTTTGCTATTTTGTATCTAGCCCATACTTGTTTAGCAAAAAACTTTGGTTTGCTTTTTTATTAATAATTTTGGAATGCTTCTGGAGTAGTAAGGTCAGACTAACGACACCAAGTTCTGTGGTTTCATTTGCATGAAACCTTGACAAATTATGTCAAGTAATAGAGCTTGGGCTATGTGATTGTTTAGAATGCAGGACTTCTATCAGGTGAAGACTTTTGTACCACTGTTCCTGTACCTTCTACAATGCTTCTATCATGACGCTAATGACAAGGTTACCTTGTGACCTGTTTTAGAGAGTAGATGTTCATAAAATAAATGTTTGAAGAAATTCATCCCAGCATCATTATTCTAGTAGACTATAATAACCTTAGGTTGAATTCTAGGTTGTAATGGAGGTAATTGTTTTACCAAATAATTTATTTCCAGATGTGATTAAATTCTTAATCCATAGAGAAGCACAGAAAATCCTCTCTAGCAATACAGATCCTTTGCATGGACTCAGACAAATCTAGCTGTTCATCTTCTAGACCAACGTGAAGACAAATAACACTAAACTTGTAATGCTGGATACCCTGCCATGCCAAACTATCCTGTATAGAGAATGACCAATACCCATGCCTCTGCAGTAATCTCCTGTGCGAAAGCTTTACAGTGTTTACTGTTGCTGAACTGATTTCAGACACTAGGATGCAGCAGACTATAGAGGAGATAGTCACACAAAATGCTATTTTTATTTTGTTTGTTTTTATGTCCTCAACTCAGCACATTGTTTCTTATCATTTTTGTCTGTAAAGACTGCCACAGTAAGCTTTCCAACTTTCTCTATATTTGTTATCCCTAATGGAGTTAGTGCTTGGTGTGCATAGCCGATAAGCACGTGGAGCTGGAATCTCCACAAAGGTCTCTATCTTAATCCTATGCAGAATAGAGTGCATGGTGATCTTTCACAAAGCAAGCACACCTCAAACACTAGTGCAGTTATTTATACACAGCTATTTACCAAACTACTTCTTTTTAAAATTTCCAATTGATTATTTCAACTTTTGTACGCATGCATGTTATGGGGCTGGAAGATTTGAGATTTGGGAGGGGGTAGCTGCTGTCTCATTATAATTTCATCTCCACACTGATGGGTGCGATTTTTAATATGCAATTTGGCGTTAATGAACCAAAAGATCACTTAACAGGGCACCTTCTCATCCTATCTTGTTGACACAGGAGAGTTTCTATCATTTTGGCATACTTGTGGCAAAATTGTTTACTTTTGCACTTGTTTTTTGTATATCTAGTGTTTATACGTTCTTGTCCTTGGTGATCTACTGTTATCTTTACTAGAATATATACTAAGATTAATACATTTTCTTAAGCTTTTCTGTGAAAAATGAATATGGATTAAAGTATACATGTATCAGGCTATTATTTAACAGTTTTGGTTGGTATGCATATTTTATCAATAGTTATTTAATGTGGGAGGTGGAGTGTTGATTTTTGCTAAGAAAAGATACCCTTCAGTTGTGTTTTACACTTGCTGATGAGATTTTCAAGAAAGAAGTTTGACAAATCAGACAATAATTCAAAAATAAACAGTAAGAATTGTAATAGCTTATTAATAAATTTTAGAAGTCAGATGTTTTACATTTCTTTAGCTGGCATATTTTCCCTCTTTTAAGACAATAAAATTAATTATTTTACCGATTTGGTAAGATACACTGCTAGCTTTTCTCAGTTATTCTTTCTGCATTTTAAGAGCTTATTATTACTGCCTTTGATTCCAATAAATGTGTCAATGCTCATTAAATACATTAATGCTGTACCCGGATCCTTATGGTGTTTCTCAGTCTCCTGTGTGCTGTAAATTTCACTCAGAAGGTCTGCATGGAGGTATGAAAGAGCCCAGAAGGGAGATATCTATTCTAATTATATCCTTGTAGCCCATACTTGTGAGATGTTTAAAATACAGTGCCAAAAACAGTCAAAAGATTGGCACTAGTCCTTTGGTAGAGGACTAACCTATGTTAACAGGTAGGACATCTACGTGGTTCTGTATTATCAACTGTATTGTCTGATGAAAAGACAGATAAAGAAACATAGGAAAGATCTTTGTTTATCTTTTAACAGAAACACGGGATGAAACAGATCTTACCCAAGTTTGCTTTTTATACTTTTAGTTTCTACATTTTTATGGGCCACTCTTTGCTTCTCTAAAGACAAAACTGGGCCTAAGAACTTAATCCATCTGGCTTCTTTATTCTGTGTTGCTTTCATATATTTTAGTAGTTTAGTAGGGTTAGAAGAATGACCCTATGAATGATCCACCCCTTTCTCCTCATTCACAATAAAACACATCTAGATGATCTACAAACTTGGCTTTAGTTGTCTATACTTTATCAGATGAATCAGTCAGATCTCATGAATGATTTTACTGTTTTCAGATAACCTTCCCACCTAACATACTTTTAATATTGAAATGCTTTTATGCACACAGTGGCTTTTGTCATTTATGAGTGGAAAAAACTCTCAACAAAAGAGCTGACAAAGAATCATAGAATCAATCTGACATAATGAAAAAATTCACCTATTCACACTCAGGCACAGACCATAAAAAATCTGGGGGTTTTGTGCATTTTTCTTCCACCTAAAATCAACAAAATATTCCCCTCCCCCATTTCCTTATCTGATAATCTTTACAAGCCCTTAACAATGCTTTGAATAACACTGTAAATGTTTTTAGGATTAGCTGAAATAATCTATGACAGTAACAAAATCTTTTAAAGAGCATACTCTGTTATTAGTTATTCTAAATGACCATATATTATTCTTTGTCCAACAATGTAGGATTCTGCAAAAGAGGTGCTTTGCTAAGAGGTCACATATGTTGATATCTTAGAGTCAGAAAAACATTAGGAACTGACAAGTACGTGTTAAATGTCACAAATTAAAAAAAAAAAAAATGATGCCCATTATTACTGTGAAATAATCTCAATATGTGCATTTTTAATGAGTACCTACGTTTTATTGGATCAGTGCCATCAAGATATGTGAACTCTAAAGCAACACAGAAAATCTTATAGTTTACTTAATGTACTTGTTAAACAAATGTCACTAAAATAAAAGAAGAAAAAGAGAGTTTCTTTCAGTGTTATTTATGCAGGAAGAAAATTACCCATTTTAAATCCTCAGCAACTTATTTGAACCTTGTAGATGATTTCTAAGCTCTCGACAAATATTCTGGGAAGTTAAAGGATATTAAAACTGGCCAATAGTAAGAGATGAGATGGGACACTGAATCCTCTGTTACACAGATTTAGTGGTTATGGACTTTAACAGAAGGGCAGCAGCATTTACTCTGGGAAGGTCTATCTCTGAAAAACAAAAGGCAGTTCTACAGAAGATAAACTTCTATTTTGCTGTAAATGAAAAGCTGTGTCACTGTGAATTGAGTAACTTTCTCTGTAGGGATGAATATGTTCACTGATACATGTTTCTAGCTATTTCCTTGGCACTACTTCATTGCCATGGTGAAAGTGAGAAACTTCACTGTTTTGGTTATTACTTGCACAAACATTTCCCCTGTCTCTTGGGTATTATTTGTTATTACAATTATATATATATATATATATATATATATATATACACATGTGCTGTAATCACACCAACCATTCTTTCTGGAATTTGAGACTCTGGAGATTTGAGGTTGTTAAGTTCTGCTAACTTTGTGCTCTGAATTTTCTTCTGAAAGAAACTGGTGCCATTCACTGGTTACATAGAATGGAAGAGTTATCATGTATCTTACAGCTGTTTTGTTCTTCCTGCACATATCTTTGAGCTATTCGCGTTCAACTCACTGCTTAACTTCATATATAAAATGTTTAGAGATTTACTTTCTTTCAAATAAAAACTGAGAATACCAGAGAAACAGATAATAGCTTCAGGGAGATAAGGAAATCATCTACCAGTAAGTACTGTCAAGAAACAAACTGCTGTTACAACTGAAAGGCATATACAATTTAGCAAAATGGTACTCCAGACTGTTTGACTAGATCTCCCCTGACTAAAATGAGAACTTAAACATACCTGAAATGCAGTCAACTCATTTGAAGATATGTAAAGCAAGAACCCGAAAGCTGTGAGGATGCCTCCTATTTGTTTCCATGCCATTTACAAAATATACAAAGAACACAATAACACTACTTGATAGAGCAAACTCTTAGTTACAAAACACTATTTTTCAATGTAGTCACCAACAATAGCTATGCTTTTTTGCCAGTGGCGAACAAGAGCCTGTGCTTTGCGCTCATAAAAATCTGCATAGCTGTCTGGAGCATGGCTTGTTTTTTATGTTGCTGTCACCACTGCTGAAATGCACCACCCACTGCCTCATTGTGCTCACATCCTCTGCTTGGCCTCCATAAACATATAGCAAGCAGTAATGAATGTGAATGGGTGTCAATTTTTCCACATGGAAGATTTCCACACCTTTGTTTCATATGCACTTCCATGTCAGATGACATTCTGTCAATCTGCCCCTCTGCCATATGAAAACAAAACATAATGAAATATTGGTGGGGAGGCTCAACCTCTACTGCCATACCACCAACATCTGCATCTGACATCAAGGCCAACATAATAAAATTGGAACATTACTTTTGGAGCAGCTCTAAATAGATGCTTTGGATAAAGCATAGAAACAGAGCTTAAATGCAGTTACAGTTCCTGAGAATACTCTCCCTATCATCCAGTGATGTATAGTTATTAATATTGTTCTATGCCCCAAATTTTCTAGTTACTTTCATAATACATCACCAATAAATAGTGCCTTGCTCTACTCCTGCCAACAGAGTTAGACCAACAAGCAGTCCCACTAGAAGCAAAGCAACAGGAAAGAGATGTCAAACGTTATCACTCCCACAGATTCCTCTTGATATTAAGCCATATCATCAAAGGTGGGGTTTTGTTTTTTTTTTGTTTTGTTTTTTTGTTGTTAGTTTGTTGGTGTGTTGTTTTGTTTGAATTTTCTGTTTGTTGCAAGTAATTTGCCAGGGTTCACCACAGACATTCACTTTCAACGGAAGAAAAAAAGAGAAAATATTTTCATTTCTTACTCTTCCACACTTGAACACTTGTGTTATGATAATTCCTTCATTTCACAGTTACCTACAGTGTTAATCTAACCAACTACCTTAAACTAAACAGCTATAAAATTAGGTAAGATGAATTTTTTTTTTGTCAGTGGAATAAAATGTTTCCTAGGATTGATGAGTTAAAGAAGGATCATAGAGTACAACTCCTGTACATTTTACCCCTTCTACAAAATACTTCACCCTGAGCTGAATAATTCCTGCATTTTTAGATTTATGTCACATGCTTGGAGTTACAAGAAAAAACAAGGCTATAAAGTTTGAATTCTTTTGCATGTGTAATCTTACTGTTGATGCAAATCAGCATTTGCAAATGAAAAATATCTGAATCATTATTTGAAGGCAAAAACATTCTGCAATGTTTGCTTGCACTGTTGTTTTATATAAATGAATTCACTTTCTGCAAATCAACAATATAGCATAATAGAAAAAAACGGTGCAGATGAAACAATATATTTTCTGGATGCTGACATTCCTAAATCACAAGATTAATTTGTGTGTGTGTGCAACTTTAGAAAAAAAGGTAATATACCTGGGAATGTCTCTTAAGTAAAGTAAAGTAAAATCAGGCTAGAAAGAAACGCATTTATGCTCTAAACAAGACAGGTATTAAGACATCTGAAGCATGTATAATTATATGTGTATATATATCACTCTACTTAGTTTTAATTAAGCATTATGTAATTTTGTATATGCTATACTGCAAGCACCATACTAACTACGTATAATGAGAACATATTCACATGCTGCCTCTATACCTTTAATAAAATTTTATTGGAAAGCTGAACATAAAAAACTTTCATTTCTTGGAATGTAATTTCAAGTAACAGCATATAGTCATTTTTTTTTTTTTTTAATGTTAAATTAGAGATTGCCTTGTAAAATGTAACTGCTTTTTAATGTATAATATTTCATTTAAAACCTTCTATAATTTGTTGTGGTAGTATTTAAATAAAGATGAAAAGTTGTTACAAAGCTACTCCAGTGCTTTACAATTTTAAAATAAATTGTCTACTGATTAAATATGTGAAATACTTTGGCAGAATGTTTAAAACAGAAAACTAATGAAGTATAGCTGTTGAAAGTTAGCAAAGAAAGAAGTAGCAAAATTGCCTTCCTTCTGAATTTCTAGTGAATCTGTTACAGAACAGCATTGTCTATCTACAGTTAGAAATGAAAGCGATTAGATATTGCCACTCTCACTCATCGTAAGATTTGTTCATTTTCATTAATATTACAATTTAATGTAATAATAAGTAGAATACTCCTTGTTTTGTTTTGTTTTGTTTTCTGTTTGTTTTCTTTTAGATCAATAAAGTAACATCAAAATAACTATGCTGTCTAAAAAATAAATACTCAGGAGAATGTCATGTACATTTTCAGGACTGCTAACCATACACATGGTAAATTATAGGCATGAAATACAGTTCTGACTTCATCCAGTAATCTTGACAAACCTACTGAACTTTTCTGATTCAGTTTTCAAAAAACTGTCGCTGGTCTTGCAGCACATGAAAGTGGTATGTTCTTATTTTGAGTGTCTATCCTATAGAGGATGCTCTAGTGTATGTGAAATGGACCTTAGTATGTATTGAAGGGTGATAGCCAGAAGAGCACTGGTAAGAGAATTTCAGAAGCCATAGATGGAATTATTTGCTGCACTTAATCACAGTTTCTTTTATTCATTTCTTTTGTCTATTTGTCCCTGAATTTGTGTTTGTATGAGAGTCAGACAATTGTTGATAATTCAAGATTAAATACATCACAGTAATATTAGCCATGCAGGGAAGGTTAGAGATGCTGGAGCAAGCTTAATGTGAATCAGTAGCAAGTCAGTGAATAGGCTGCAGTTTCTCATATGGTCAGTATAAAGCTGCTAAATATAGAAAATTCTCTCAGCTTGAACTGCTCATCAGTTTTCTGGGAAAAAAAAAAAAAAGAAAGAAAGAAAGAAAGAAAAAGGACAAAAAGGATAAAAGCATTGCAAAGAGTTTCACAGTAATTCATCTGTCTACTCTTTTCAAAATGAAGTAAACAGAGAAATTTTCTGTCTCATAAAATCAACTGTATTTATTTATTTATTTATTTATAACAGATATCCAAATGTCATCAAAAAGCAACAAATAATAAGAAATAATTTAATGATGTATGTACTAACTCTGAAACGTGCATAAGTGGAGCACTAGCAAGTTTGACAAAATGTTGTGGCATAATTTTTTGCTAATTAGCTAGTGTAGTCAAAAACATAGGATTTATTGTTATTTACATGACTTTTCATTATAGGACTCAGAAAAGGAAATGATAATGACTACATGTTGTAAAGAAAATTCTTTCTGGATTTGTTTAGGCAGCTTCAAAACGACATTGTACTCTGAAGTACCTCATGCTTAGTGTCATCTTTTATTTCATTTTGAAGTCTCTCCAGGGTATAAAGCAAAAAATGACAGACACTAAATTGAGTAATAACTTTTTGTTGCATCTCTGTGTTACTATGTGCTAGGCCAAGATACTAATGCCAAACCTTTATTATAAATCACTTTGATTTATAATTACTATGAACTGATTGGTTTTCTTATTCACAGAGTCTTTGAAATAAAATTGCTTGCATCACTCATCATTAGTATCAAACATGTGATATGGAAAAATAATTTTACCAGGAGATGCTGTAACCTGAAGAGATAATTCTGAGTTCTCACAGAGTTTTTTTACTTATAAGCAAAGATGATAAATGTTATTCCATGTTCTCTAATGAATGAAAATATTTGTAAAAACATCAGTTAAAAACAAAACTTTTTAGAAGGTTTCTTTGAACTCTGACAGGAGTGATCTGATGAATTGTATTTTTCAGCTCCCAGAACAATGCGTACAATTTCAATTCAGCCAATTGATAGGAGTCAATCAGGTGAAACAATGGCATTTTGAAACCTGTATTCATTCCCAAACTAATATAGTACACAAATACATTGTGTGAATAATATATTCAAATGCTATTATAACTTTTTGATGGATATCAGAAAAGCGTTTTTACCAACAAGCAGGTTTTAAATTTCTTCTAGCATGGGAGAAAGGAACATGTAGAAGAGATTTCACCACACCCGTGCACCTCTGCTTTCTGCGGCTCACAACATTAATAACATGTTGGTTAAGACAAGCAAGACATAATGCGTTTAAAGAAACAAAATAATATAAAAGTAAACAGGTTGCATGTTTGAGTGGGAATTTGCTTAATATGGTAACAACCTGACCTTACACATCTGTAACATCTCCACTTCAACAATACCTCTCCTTTTAGTGTATACTGAACACTATCACTTCTAATCAGAATGCCCCCTGTTGAGGAGCAGGAGAAAATATTATTAGTGTAAACCTTGTAGGAAATAAAAAATTGAAATTTTTATTTAAAATCATAGAATCACAAAAATTTTTATTTAAAATCATAGAAGTCACAAATACATATTGTTGAGAAGTACTGGCATTTCTGGAACTCTTTGAAATCTGCAAATTTTTTTGAGAGATGTCAGTTAAAACCTACTGTTCAAGTAAATTATCATTTCTGTTTCTATTTTTTCATATTTTCAAAGCAGGCATAGTGGATAGAGTAAATAAAACACAGACACTTTTCCCTATTTAATAAAAATAATTTAAAATAATTTAAAAATGTATAAGAAAGGAGTTGAGATTGAATCATTCTCATTTCTCTACTTAAGTTTAGAAAAATATATGCAAGACTATGCGTACAACTTTAGAAAAAGTGAAGGGAAGAACATGGGAATAATTGCATTTCCTTCTGTGATTTTTCCCTGATGGAATTTGCCTCTTTCATAGAATCATAGAATCACCAAGGTTGGAAAAGACCCACAAGAACACCCAGTCCAACCATCCACCCATCACAATAGTTCTCACTAGGCCATGTCCCTCAACAGAACGTCCAACTTTATTACTGAAATAACTGTTGTACAAGCATATAGTGAACAATGACTCAGGCCAGGCATTCCTCATTGAACAATAATGAAAATAAGTCAAGAAGACTTAGAGAATTCATCCAGAAGAATTTTCATCATGCCCACTTCTGTTGCTTAGTAATCCAGAGTCCTGAGTTCAGTGACCAACTGAATAAATTCAGGGATGAACAGTACTCATAAGTGGTGGTCATACACTTTGAAATTTTCCTCTAAATATTTAGCATGCGTAAAGAGGGACTTCAGTTACATGAAGTGGAATGATCAACTCCTCCTCTAAGCAGCTCACAGAAATTTTGGTAGTAAGAATCATCTTTGGAAAATGGATGCCTTTTTTTCTTCTTTTTTTTCTTTCTTTTTTTTTTGGTCTACTTTGTGTGCCCTCCCTCAAATATTTGTATAGAATGGCCTTGTTCTCAGAGACACATAGTATTTACAGCTGAGTGAAGGGTATGAAAATTACAGTACTAGATGGCACTTACAGTAGTAGATAACCTATTGTTTGTTCACAGTACGGTGAAAGCCTTTATAGAAATTACCAATTTAGGGCAAAATGTTGCCCAAACGTATGTGCGCATGACTTTCTTTTAAATCAGACCTCCATCAGTTCCTGTATCTATGAACAGAACGATTTTCTTTCTAGTTTTATTTCTTTGTAATGATTTTTTTTTTTTCATTTAGTAAACCCAGACCAAATTATTTGTTAAAATAATAGTATAGTACCTATTTCTTCTACAGTGTTATAGAATCACAGAATCATAGAATTCCTCAGGTTGGAAAAGACCTTCAAGGTCATCAAGTCCAACCGCAACCTAACCAAACTTACCCTAATTCTAACAACCCACCTCTAAATCATATCCCTGAGCACCACATCCAAACAGATTTTAAACGCATTCAGGGACGGTGACCAAATCACCTCCTTAGGGAGCCTATTCCAGTGCTTAACAACCCTTTCTGTAAAGAAGTTTTTCCTGATGTCTAATCTAAACCTCCCCTGGTGCAACTTGAGGATATTTACCCTTGTCCTGTCACTAGTCACCAGCGAGAGACCAACCCCTCTCTCACTGCAATCACCTTTCAGGTATTTGAAGAGAGTAATAAGGTCTCCCCTCAGCCTCCTCTTCCCCAGACTAAACAGCCCCAGTTCCTTTAGTCACTCCCCATAGGGCATATTCTCCAAGCCCTTCACAAGCCTTGTTGCCCTTCTTTGGACCTGCTCCAGCACCTCAATGTCCTTTCTGTACCAAGGTGCCCAAAACTGAACACAGTTCATTGGCCTCACCAATGCCAAGTACAGGGGTAGGATTACTTCCCTAGTCCTGCTCACCACACCATTCCTGATACAAGCCAGGATGCCATTGGCCTTCATGGCCACCCAGGCACACTGCTGGATCATATTCAGCCAACTGTTCTTCAGTACACCAAAGGTCCCTTTTCATCAGGCAGCTTTCCAGCCACTCCTCCCCAAGCCTGCAGGGTTGCCTGGGGTTGTTGTGATCAAAATGCAGGACCCGACACTTGGCCGTGTTGAAACTCATACAGTTTACCTTGGCCCATTGATCCAGTCTATTCGAGTCCCCCCGTTGTGCCTTTCTACCCCCTGGCAGATCAACACTCCCCCCCATCTTGGTGTCATCTGCAAACTTACTGAGGGTGCATTCAATTACCTCATCAGGATTACTGATAAAGATGTTGAATAGGAGTGGCCCCAGTACCAAGCCCTGGGGAACACCACTTGTGACTGGCTGCCAGCTGGATCTAATTGGCCACAACTCTTTGTGCCAGGCCATCCAGCCAGTGTTTCACTCAGCAGAGCGTATGATGTCCATCCAAACCACAAGCAGCCTGCTTCTCTATGAGGATGTTGTGGGGGACACTGTCAAAGGCTTCACTGAAATCTAGGTAGACCACATTGACAGCCTTACCATCCACTAAGTGGGTCACTCTGTCATAGCATGACATCAGGTTTGTCAAGCAGGACCTACAGTTCATGAACCCATGCTGACTGGGCCTGATATCCTGGTTGACGTTTAATTTTTCCATGGTGGCTCCTGAGATTATCCGTTCAATAACCTTCCCTGGCACCTAGGTGAGACTGATAAGTCTGTAGCTGGCAGGATCATCTTTCTGGCCCTTTTTGAAGATGGGCATCATACTGTAGTCCACAGGAACATCCCTGGTTAGCCATGACTGTTGAAAGATGATGGAGAGTGGCTTGGCAACCATATCCACCAACTCCCTCAGCACTCCAGGGTGCAGTCCATGTGGCCTCAGTGCAATCCATCTGGCCTCATCATCACATACTAGAATTCTATATTAAAAAAAAAGAAGAGAGATCCAATTGCACAGATGGAACAATAAACTCAGCCTAGGTGCATTTTTTTTCCTCACCATGACCTTATTTAAGTTTCTTCCACAAGCATTATATTCCTAATCAAAACAGTGCATGTCTTTCCTTTAATCGAAGAGTTTAATACTTCTTCCAAAAGACATACAATGGCCCCAGCTGACATTATGAATACCATTGTCTCTTGAATGGGCAGATCACAGAATCATTGAATGGTTTTGGTTGGAAGGGACCTTTAAGATCATCTAGTTCCAACCCCCTGCTATAGGCAAGGACAACTCCCTCTAGACCAGATTGCTCAAAGTCCCATCCACCCTGGCCTTGAATTCTTCCAGGGTGGGGACATCCGCAACCTGTCTGGGCAACCTGTTTCAGTGTCTCACTACTCTCACAGTAAAGAATTTCTTCCTAATATCTAGTCTAAATCTACCCTTTTCCGGTGAACCATTTCCCCTTTGTCCTGTGCTAGATGCACTTATGCACTTATGATAAGTAACTCCCCAGCTTTCCTGTAGGGCCCCTTCAGGTACTGGAAGGCTGCTGTAAGTTCTTCTCAGAGCCTTCTCTTCTTCAGGCTGAAGAGCCCCAGCTCTCAGCCTGTTCTCATAGGGAAGGTACTCCAACCCTCTGGTCATCTTCCTGGCCCTCCTCTGGACCTGCTCCAACCACTCAGTGTCCTTCTTGTGTTGGGGGCTACAGAACTGGATGCAGTACTCCAAGTGAGGTCTCACGAAAGCAGAGTAGAGGGGCAGAATCACCTCCCTCAACATGCTGCTGGTCACACTGCTCTTGATGCAACCCAGGATACGGTTGGCCTTCTGGGCTGCAAGTGCACATTGTCAGCTCATGTTGAATCTTTCATCAGTTGACACCCTCAAATCTTTCTCATCAGGGCTGCTCACAAGCCATTCTCTGCACAACCTGTATCTGTGCTTGGGATTGCCCTGGCCCAGGTGCAGAACCTTGCACTTGGCCTTGTTGAACTTCATGAGGTTGGCATGGGCTCACTTCTCAAGTCCAGGTCCCTATGGATAGCATCCCTTCCCTCTATCACGTGAACTGCACCATTCAGCTTGATGTCATCTGTAAACTTGCTGAGGGTGCACTCAATCCCACTGTCCATGTCACCTACAAAGATGTTAAATAACACCAGTCCCAACATCGTTCCCTGAGAAATGCTACTCATCACCAGTCTCCTCTTGTACTGTTGACCACAACTCTCTG
This sequence comes from Pavo muticus, assembly GCA_016647715.1. Lineage (NCBI taxonomy): Eukaryota > Metazoa > Chordata > Aves > Galliformes > Phasianidae > Pavo > Pavo muticus. Next base: position 1,079,993 of record JACDJE010000105.1, read on the forward strand.
AGTATGACCATCCAGCCAATTCCTTATCCAGTGAGTGGCCCATCCATCAAATCCATCTTTCTCCAATTTGGCAACCAGGATGTCCCTGAAGGGAACACATTTCTTGACTACATTATCTGTGACAGTTAACATAGTTCTTAAATGTAGACAAAGTGATTTGCCACTTTGTGTGAAATTTCCTTCACTAAATAGCAAGCTGATTTTAAGTCTCTGTACTCTGTACACAGGTATACACATATAAATTGACAATTGTACTTGTATTTAAAGGAAATATGCATTTTTCCAGCATTATGTGCTAAAATAGATACGAGGCTAACAAATCAACAGCATTTAGGGCAACTGTCTTCTAATGTGGCCTGCTGTCTGTGAAGACAGGGTGATACATACTCTCAGAAGGTAATATTTCTATACACTGTCTATCTTGTGGACTAATCCTTAGAAGAGCAGACCACATATATTATACTGACTTTCAAAGAAATTAGGACTTGAAACCGATCATCAGGCTGTAGCTATCTACAAATTAAGCTTGAGATATAGGATGTCTGCATAGATGTAGAAACAATGAAGAAGCAAATCTAATTCCTTAGATCTAAAATGAGAAAAGAAATCATCAAAAAAAAAAAAGCACATGGTAGTTCATTCTGTAGAGATGCTCTCTTTTCCCATAGATGTAATAGGGACAATTACACAGACTGCAAGTCTGTATATCAGGTACTTATTCTTATGTAAAGTAAGTCCAATTTTTAGTGTCTTGATTTTGAAATGTCTCTTTTAATATTCCTCAAAAATGTCCACTAAAAAAATATTACTCTGTTGCTTCATACTGAAACCTTAATATTTGTATTCCATAGCACTGGACTTAAATACATACCATTTTAATTATAAAACTGTATTTTTGAAAGGAAATTGTTTTTATTATAACAAAACCTGGTGAGTCAGTACTAAATTGTTTTGAATGCATGAAACGTTATAAGGACTCAATAATTTTAAAATAATATTTTTAAAAACCTTTGAAAGAAACAATGAAAAATACATTTCGTACTGTAGAGCTGGTCACCATCCTCAGCTTTCTAACCTTTCCAGAATGTAAAGGATAGTTCTGCTATTTAATGTGTTTGCATTTGCCACAGCATGAAAATATATTTTCCTATTTATAAACTCAGGCAATTCTAGAAGAGTTGCCATAACCTCCTTATGCAAGTGAAAGCTTATTTCTTTGTGCTCACTATGGTGTGGCTTATTCCCTGATGCACATGGAAGGACATTGTAAATAACATTTTAACACCCACAGCCCAGCTTATACTGCAAAAACATAATGCATGGCTCCAGCCCATGAAAATAAAAAATAAAAATAAAAATTAGCAAATATTAGAAATATTAGTTACATCTGAAATACCTCTGACAAATATGCAATCTGCCATGTACAGAAACAAGAACTATCATCAGAAAAGAGGTGAGGTAAAAGAATCGATAAGACAGGTCTTCCTTTAGCCACATTATTGCATGTGTTATGCAAGTTTTACTAACTATAGCAAAATTTACCTTGTTCTTCTGTTCCTTTCTATGCTTCCCACTTCTACTTGTACTACAAAGACAGCACTTTAAGCAACACATTCATTTTGACCATAGAGGGCAAAGCAAACAATCTGTGGGTTTCACTTAGCTCTGCTGTGAAACATGATTTATTAAGGATAACATGTTTCGTGATATCAGTCACAGGTAAATCTAGTAAAGAAATTTGGGTGAATGAGATGGAGGTTAGAGGATGGGTCAATATAACCTCCTCTGCTGCTTAGCATTTCAAGGACAGAGGGGTAAAATTAAAAATTTGTTTTGTGATGCTTGAGTACCAATGCCAATATTGAGCATGGTTTTAGTTATAACTGTTTTAAACTTTTATACAAATGACGTAGAAAAAACTACCACTTGAATTCATGCTCTTGGTAGCAATTCTCCATGGACATCAGAAATGGCAATGCCTAAAAGAAATTGCTTGATATTCAGGAGCTGAAGTAATTATTGGAAGCTGAACTTGTACACTGGCTTTCAGCTTGACCCAATCTCCAGGCCTCACTGTTGCTTTTTTTCCTTTTTTTCCTTTTTTTCCTTCTTTTCCCCCTTTTTTTCCTTTCCTTTTTCCTTTCCTTTTTCCTTTCCTTTCCTTTTTCCTTTCCTTTCCTTTCCTTTCCTTTCCTTTCCTTTCCTTTCCTTTCCTTTCCTTTCCTTTCCTTTCCTTTCCTTTCCTTTCCTTTCCTTTCCTTTCCTTTCCTTTCCTTTCCTTTCCTTTCCTTTCCTTTCCTTTCCTTTCCTTTCCTTTCCTTTCCTTTCCTTTCCTTTCCTTTCCTTTCCTTTCCTTTCCTTTCCTTTCCTTTCCTTTCCTTTCCTTTCCTTTCCTTTCCTTTCCTTTCCTTTCCTTTCCTTTCCTTTCCTTTCCTTTCCTTTCCTTTCCTTTCCTTTCCTTTCCTTTCCTTTCCTTTCCTTTCCTTTCCNTTTGCCAGAAATAATGGATATTAAATAATTCCTGCCTATATACTTCATATCATCAAACAAAATATGAGTGTGAATCATCTCTGGAAAAGCAGCTATGAAGATGTTCTAGTCCTTTTTTTGTTCCCTTGAACCAAAGTAAATAAAAGTTAGGGTAGCACACCCATTGGTAAGTTCTAAGAAAGTATCTTAAAATCTATCTGGCCTGGGAACAATATAAATTAGATACAAAATGTGATTTTAAAAATTTAAAAGAAAAATGAAATAAAATCATAGCTATTATGTAAGATTTTCTATCCACAAGAGAACTGGCTCTTTACAAAATAATTTCTTTTTTATATCAAAGCATTTCAATTGCAATCTGCTTTTAATAGATGGCTTTAGTGACTGTATTTGTGATGGTAAAAATCTCAGAGAACGCACTGTATCACTGCTGTAGCTCATGAAGAAACAAATGCAGTGTAGTGTATCATGACAGACTGAAATGGAATTCCAGCCATGTGAAGGTAAATTTTCCAGCTGTGCTAGCACAGATTGGAATAACTCACTCATGACTGCTGCAGAATAAAGTGTCAGTCCATATCTCAAACCGTAGCTATTAACCACTTTGTATCATCTGCAGCAGACAGAGGAAGATTCTAGAGTAACAAGGTGAGATTAATGCATTTCTAGGAAGAAAATTACAGTTTTATAATATATTTTGCAATGCTTATTTTTTTCTTCCAAGAGATTTCACATGAGCTTCTGAACATATATTCTTTTTTTTTTTTTTTTTTAAATGACCTTAGCACTTCTTGTATGTTACTCATCGATATTTTTTTCCTTAGAGAGGAAATCCTTTTTTTTTCTTGTGCTAGTCCATGAATGTCAGACATACTAGTGAAGACTGTGCTACTACCATGGCTAATTAACAAAGGCAGTGAGGGCCGATGCAAAAGCTACTACTGGAAACAGAACTAGATCAAGAACATTATTATAGGAGGATGCAACAGAATGAGTGTAGGGAGGACTGAGGATTTCAAAGTGTGCTCTTACAAAATGTCAGCTACTAAAGAAATAATGCATTATGTTTTCACTTTGAAAAACAAAAGGTGAATTTTGTGGAAGAGAACTTGTAGAAAAAACAACACTGATTTCAACTAAGCACACTTTTTTCTTATTCACTAGTCTCTCAGCTCATAATTCTGTGATTAAAATTAATCAGACCTTCAGCGAATCAGCTTGTGATTACAGAAAATGGTACTTCTGTGTGGTTTTCCTATCTAATGCAAGCTTAGAGCAGTTTGAAATCCAAGATCAGACAAATACTAGTCTTTGAACTGGAAAATGTACAGAAATATCAACAGAGAATGCATGTTACTATCAATGAGCTCAGATAATGCTGCTTTTCCTTTCTTCATTACTAAATTCATTATATGTTACAATTCAAAGAATATGAGATATTATCTTCTGAAATAAAATCAAGCACAAACATAAACAAAAGAACTGAAGAGAGAAAGGATGAGGAACATATAAAATCTACAGGCTTCAAAAACAGAAGTAGAAGCTGTATTAGGGTACATATTCTATTATTTTCTCAAGAGTATCAACAGAAATGATTTTCTGAAGAAACAGTTCCATTTGCTCAACTCTGTCAGTCCAAACTCCTTTCTGACTAGACTTTCTAAACTCAGAATGTCTTTGCATATTTCCGATTTCATGCCAGCTCAGAAAAGACCAACTTAATTTTAATTGTTATTTAGTCTATCCATCATTGATTTCAGCTGTAAAAGTTTTCCTCTCCTCTTATGCAAGAAATACATGAAACTCAGATGGAATAGTCTCAATGTGTCTCACAGCTACTCCTATTTCTCCCCTTACTTTATGCACTGTCATGATTTTATGATTTTTGGTTACTGATATTCCACATCATAACATCATGTAGTGCACTGGGAGTTAAAGAGTTAATGCTCCAGTTCCAGGCACCTGTCCAGAAGAGAAGAACTACATTCCCCAGAAGACTGTTTGCTGTGCTGTTATCATTCCCGCTCAGGGGGAATACATATAAGGCCACCAGTAGGTCACCTGATGCCCCTCTTCTCGATCATCAGGCTCTCTTGCTGCTGCTCATCCCATCCACATGCCATTAGTGTAAGACCTTCAGCTTTTTCGGATACTCTCTCTCATTATATTTGATTTATTAGATTAAATTCTAATTATATTGTATTATAGCACGTTATCTTGCATTCCGATACTATATTTAGTAAATTAGTTTGTTTCTCCTCAGATCGTTGCCACTGTTGTTAATTATTCGGGGTCCTCTGTTTCCCCTTTTCCAGAGGCACGGATCTGCAGATCCCTCCACCCCACTAGTCATGGTACTGGGCCGAACCAGCCCGTAAACCGTTGACATGCACACATGTATGTTTTATGTAATTTACCTTATAGTTACACAGTAAAAACTTAGTACCTCAGTGATTGGTACCATTCAGTTTGTCCAAAATTAAAAGAACATGGCTCTTGTCCTTTTTCCAGCATGCATTTTACACTTTACTAGTCCAAAAATTTCTGACTTTCTTCTGGTCTCAGAGCTTCTTTCTGTCATTTAAATAGCATCAGGAAAAACATCATCCACTCAAAAATGTCACCCATTTCTAAGCCAGCCAACCTTTTCAGGCGCCTTGAAGAGGCCACTAAATTAGTGAACACTGAACCTCTAAAAAGCTTGAATCCAAACTTATCTTCGCAATAACACATAAAGTCGTTGAAATATGTGTTTAAACAACATTTCTTTCAGTGAAAATCTTCATTAACTGTTCGGCAAATTCACTAAACTTCTCCCAGCTGCAGGACTGGAAAGAAAATGAACTCTAATTGGACTTTGAGGTAGCAAATTTGACACTCTACAGAAAAAGAACTATCTGAAAAATCTGCAGCTGGGGTTTAAGTTTGTTTTCATTTGTTTAATTTTGATATTTCTTTCACCACAGATGTCAAAATCCTGTGAAGCTTTGAAACACATGAAAATGATTTATTCCAGACCCAACCAGCTTTTCACCAGCTGTAGAAAAGTCAAACTGGGTGGAAAAGAAGTTACTCATTTTAGTTCTTCTCTATATAAATTTGTCTCAAGCACTTATGACAGATATTAGGCTCCATTCACAGACTATTTATAAAATATAAAAGAAGGAAAATTAAGCAAACTGTCAGAAAGAAGGTGCAAAACTACAGATCTCAAAGTAATAATTTAAGAGTAAGTTACAGCACCTAGTGACAGCAAATATGGATAACTAACTCCTGTTTCACTCCTTTGCACTGCCACTTATAATCAGGAACAAAAAATGCAGAGATGAAAGCAATTCTCAAAAGACTCACCACATCAGTGAGTTGATGTAATTGCTGTGCAGCCATGTCAAAGTAGCCTAGCAGTCTCTAGAGAGGAAATATTAGGGAACTTAATGTTAGATTGCAGATTCCTAATGAGATGCTACAAATCAGCACCTATCATGAAAAATACGTGATTGTAGGAGAACCTTCATATCCAGGAAATGATCTGGATAAAAATATGCATGCTTTAACACTAAGTATATAGACAATAATAAGAAGTTTTAAATCTATTTATAAAATTCTTAGATCTGATGAATTTCTAGAACTGAAACACTTTTTTTTTTCCATACAACTGATTATTATTGTTGTCCTCTCTACATTTTTTTTAAAGTTTTATCGTAATATTCTTGAAATGGGAACTTGAGTGGAACGCTAAGTATATGGGTATGCTGTGATGAGTAATGCATGCAGTGGCACAAAAATACTTCCTGCTTTTTCTTTTTTTTCTTTTTCCCAAACTTGATGCTCTCTTTGAATGTATTTCAATGAACTCCCACAATGATGCTCTAATTTCTTACACTGAAACAATTTATTTGGCGCACTATACTCAATATATATAACACTCTGGAAATAATTACTTTTCATCTGGCCTTAGTTGGGGCCTTCCCTATGGAAGATACTGACATGGTGGAATGAGTCCGGAGATGAGCTACCAAGATAATTAAAGGGTTGAAGCACACGGCATGTAAAAGAAGTTGAGGTAATTGGTTTTATTCATCCTTAACAAGAGATGATAAAAAGAGATCTGATTAATATCTACAGGTATCTATCTAGTATGAAAATGCTGAGAAGCTGGAAGGTTCTTTGTGATATGAAAAGAGACAGTAGACAGAAGCTCCAAAAGAAAAAAATCCAGGCAAATCTCAGGGAAATTTTTGGAGAAGATTAACTAGAGAAGCTTTATAATCTCCATCCTTGCAGATATACTCAAAACACTTCTGGACATATCCCTGAGAGAATCCATCGAATGGCACTGCCCAGAGCAGGGGACTGAACTAAATGACTCTCAGCCCTCCACCTGTATTGTATTAATCAATGAATTGGGCAAGAATAGTAATGTGTTAAGCTGTTCTGTAGTTCATAACTTTATGTATTCATCTGATCACAGTATGGATTAAAAAAAAATGGAGATAGGATCACCTTTTTAAAGATGTCCAAAATCAAGTTATCAGTGCAGTAGCTCTGCTAAGGGGGAAGTACAGGAAGATGTATATAGAGAGGTAATTTACATCTAAGTAGTTAATTATACCTATTGTTCAAAACAGTATGTTATGAACTTTCTGATATTAAACAATCTGTACTGGAGGCAGTGTGTGCTCAAACACATTCAAAGAGAAAATTGCTACAGTGTTGTCCATAATATTTTTATACCACTTTACTATTTTTTTTTCTTTAAATGAAACCTAGTCTCTTATTTTTATTGATTTGACGGTCACTTTACAATTATTTGTAACTTCACTAACAATCCTCCTTAGCTCCTTTGTCTTCTCTCTTGGTGTATTTCAATGAGACACAAAGTATTTACAAGTGTGTCTTGCAATTAGTAGCATGCATTATACAGCAGATATCTATCCTCAGTTAAACCTCAGTATATCTTCCTAGATCATCAGAGACTTTTGGATCAGTATGGAGTTGATGCAAGGTTGTGTTCATTTATGTTTAAGCACGCTGTTACTTGAGCACAATATAAACCTTCACTGTCATGTGTTGGACTGGTTCCCTCCTTTTCTCAATGGCTCAGTCTCCTTGCTCACCTGTCATAACAATGCTTATGTAGGGTCTAAGGAGCCAAATTAAGGAAGCTGAAACCAAATCAAGGTGAAAAATAACCATCAGTTTGCAGCCAGATGATTTCCATGAACTGGATCACTGCATAGCATTTTGAAGAAAATTTGGGAAGAAAAAATGAGACCCCCTCATGTAATATTACAGTGACTGCACAGGGACAGTTTAGTTAAACCAACCTAAATGGAAGTTGCCCTACTAATAGGTTAATACTGACAATGAAATAATGAAGATAACATACGTTAGTAATGCCAGAGCCTTACGTGATGGCTAGACAGGAGAAAACTATTACTACTGCTACTGTATTTGTTGCTTCAGATGGAAGAATACTGGTGTTATAATGGCCCTTAGCAAATGTGGTGGAGGAGTTAACTTTTGTAAAATAATCTGACTTTTCTGTGTTGCTCCCTCCCTCCTTTCCTCCTTTTTTTTTTCTTCCCTGATGTTTGAAATTTTTTCATGTATTAAGCTTGATTGAACAATCAGCATTCTGACAAATCCTAGTTTCTCTCTTTTCCTTCTCATTTTATTACAATCCATAAATAGAGACAAGCCAGGAAGGGGGAGATAAGTATATATCTATAATTATAACAGTATAAAAACAACTCTTGGAACATATTAATCACTGACTAATCTTCCATGCTAATTTATCCCACTTGTCTAACAGCAGCACTTTCCTTCTCCGATCTTTCCTATTCTGAGACTAAGACTTCATGATCATATTCCTGACCAGATGATGCAGCAAACTGGTATTATCATTTAGACTACAACTTCCTGATTCCCATTATCAGACAACTGTTAGCTTTGTGCTTAATCAGAAAAATAAACATCTTCATTTAGGAACAGGAAGAAGAGGAGAATTTTTCCTAAATGTAGTAAAAATGTCAAAATGAAATTTTTTGTTATATTATTATATTCAAGGAAAAATGAGAAAGGGATGATAGATAAATATGACTGGAGATGAAAAGAGAAACAGTCTTGGACATGACTATTATCGCTTTCAACACAACTAGGAATAGAGAAGATAAAATCCTTAAATCACTATCCAGTTTTAGTTCTGGCAGATGTATGGACTCTCTAGGTTCAGTAAAATTTGATGAGTTTTCTTCACAAGCGGATAAGAAATAAGTAAGAGTTGACTAACTTCTGCTCCTGCTGAACCTGTGAGTTTAGGCAAATGAATTAAGCTTTTTAGGTGAATAACAGGTGTCAGTAGAAGATGAAAGTCTCTGTTATAGCTAGACCTTAGTTTCTCAGTTATCTGCCTTGTTCCTTATTTTGCAACCAGGGAAACACTAATACTATGCAGTTTCCACTTGGTAGCTTCAGAAACAAAAGCAAAAATTGTGTGACCCACTGTTGCCTATGATGGCCTGTAAGTCAAAAGGATTTGACCATTCACCACTGCTTTTTGTTTTGTTGTTCATCTATGTTGGTTGTCACAGCTTTGTATTTCTTGAAGTGAAATGTGAAAATGCATCCTCTGCTGTTGCTGCTTTTTATTCTGTAAAGGATTAAAATAGATTAAATCTCCAGATTCTTTGGGGGGTTAGGGAGGTGGGGAGGGGGACAGTGGGTTAAGGGAGAGAACAAATGTGGGTTTTTTTCCAATCTTTTCCGCAAAATAAACTCAAAACAAAACAGCAACAAAAACTTTGAAAAATTATCATTAAAATAGTTTAAACTACCATAAAGGTAACATGTTCAATTTGCTAGTATTGTGTACTGTAAATACATTAGACTATTAAAATGTTGAAGGAAAATGTACTACTGTCACATATTTATTTCAAAATAAAATATTGCCCTCAATATACTTATTTACCACCTTTCTGTATGGATTATTATTTTTTTAATAATCAGTTTGTGCCACCATGTAAGTTACAAGTTTAAGTAGTTCATTAAACAATTCTAGCTCCATGACAGCAACTGGAACTATTGTTCTGGTTTGTATCTTTTAGAAAAATCTATTTAAGATCAGATTTTATCATTTCTTAGTATTTTCTTTCTGGAAGAATAAGTATTACTTGTTACTTCTGAAGAAGAAAAAAGGAGTTTATCAAACTATTTGCTAGCATTCAATGAGTTTAGTATATTTCAGTATGTATTTTAAACAGTTGGTGGATGTTGAAATTTCATTCAGAAAAGTAGCATGAATTTTTGACTCAGAAAAGAAAAATATCTTGGTAGTCAGCTGCACAAAGTTAATAGACCAAATTATAGCCTCATTTAAGTTATTATAAATCCAAAGACACTGCTAGTAAATTTAAATTTAGACTAAGCTTAATGACAGGAAAATTTGAGTAATACAGCAAGGGGAGATGCAGTTCACATGTTAATCAGCGGAGCAGGCATATTCTGATTGTTGCAGGCTTCATGAAGAATGTAATATACATAAAAGACACAAGATCCATCAAAACAAGATCACAAGAAAGTTCACACCTCCAGCTATTGAAACTTTGCCACAGCCTTATGAATTTTGAAGCAGTGCTGTTCATCTGCTCTGGGTGTGGGTCATGGAAGTCCCCTCTTCTTTCATACACAATTCCTATATTACAATACCTATGTCAATATTGTCTATCAATCATAATTTAGAAAGTGCAGTGCCAGTTTACAACACTTTAAATTGAGATCTCCACCTTTTTCCACTAGCTTTATTTGTATATCTTCCAGAATTCTAATGGTGGTAGATGAACTGCTAATGAGTGCTTTGAGGGAGGTCAGAGTAGAGCAAAAAAGCAGATATTATTGCTGTGAAATAATGAAGTCAGCAGCCACAGCATGGAAATCAGTCCAATTTTAGAACCTTTACCTTATGCTGATATTTTGATTGCCCTGCCAGAAACTCAGTGTATGGATTTATACATATGACACAATTAATAAACAATAAATGGCCCCTGGCAGTTGAGAATAAAAACAACTGATGTTCCAAATGATTCCATCAATTCAGAGGAAGAATTTTCATCAGAAGTTAAAGAACTATGAGATTCCTATAAGAATAATCCTGCTAAACATTGTGGAAATGAAAAAAAATCACACATTTCCACTGCATAGTGATGATATTAAGCATTACAATTAAGCTTAGTTTTTGAAGCAGTTGCCTTTATCATCTTTTGAAATTTCAGTATGAAATTTCAATCAGAGATTTTTTTTTTCTGTAAAAAATGTAAATCATATTTCTATCTTCAAATATTCCTATTTGAAGAAGATACAAGCATTCATATGCACTAATATTTAAACTGAGTCAAAATATATTGTGAATTATGAAAATATTTTTATTGTTACAAATAAGCTCTTGAATAATCGGCAACAAATATTTTACAGTGATTTTTAATCACAAAATTTGACAAATACATCCGGCCTCAATTCCAATAGAGGAAACAATTATGGGAGAACTATCCATGGTAAATCTATGTGAAGAAATAAACTTATCAAAAAAGTGCAACAGCAACTCATCTTATTGGATGATCATGTCAGAATTGTTTTAGATTTTTTTTTAGCAAGAACTCACCAATGAATGACATTTTTTTTTCAGATTTGCCTGTTCAGTTTTATCTATTTTTAAGTTTGCAAAATCTTTTCTTACCATTTTTTAAAGCTTCATTTTTCCTTTCAAAGTAGCTTTTTGTTTAAAAATGTAAACTTTTTTGTTTGAGAAAAGAAAGCAATCACTATTAGTGATGAGAAAGAGATCAATTTTATTCTTACATTTCTTGTTGTGCACAATTTTCATCCATCCAAATTTTCTTAATAAAGACACTATCTATCACTCAGTTATCCCACAGCCTAAAGTTCTGTCTACCTTTTGTAGACCACGGAAAAACACTTAATATGTGGTACGTTGGGAATTGTCTCAAACACTTGCAGGATCATCACCACAACAACAGGCTAAAGGTTGAAGATGTGGTTGGAGGGGGATCCTGTGGAGACATGACAGACAAAACTCCCCTCTTCAAGCAGAGTTGTTTACTGCAAAGTTTTGACTGCAAAGTTGTTAATGGAGAACTTGTTGACAACTGAACTTGTTGACAGTGAATTTGATGGCGAACCTGTAAGTCTAGCAGGCCTGAAAAGGACACAAAGTGAAGCCTGGCAGGACTTAAAAACTTGAGTACCTTTGGGACTTCAGAGATTCTGAATGAGAACTCGCACAGACTGAGGACCCACTCCATGGGTAGATGAGTGATGGGACCCAGACTGGTGATCTCTTCCTCTGTCCATCTATTTTTTTATCCTATATCCTCTCTCCCTCTCCTTCCCCACCCTCTCTCTTTTTTCTTTTTCTTTTTTTCCCTGTTAAGTTGTTAAGTAACACAAGGCATATTTAGATTTCTTATAAAGTCACATATTTGAGTTGCACAGCTTATATAGATATAACTCTAAGAGTGGCAATATTTTTAGAGATAATTGTAGTACACAGATTCTCATTAAAACTGATGATTGTGTTTGGACCTTGAGTGTAGTTTCATCTTAATCTAACCAAAGGGATTTTTGAATCTGGTCACCCCTCCCTCCCTTCACAAGTGAGAGGTGACATCTTTAGTTTGATGTAATCAGCAAGATACCCTCAGTGTTGGGAGGTTCAGAGTCTACCTCCCAGCTATACCCCAGGAAGGCTATAAGCCAGGAGAGATACAAGGGTCACTAACATTCCACCCTGGTCGAACAAGCAGGAAGAGTTCGGAAGCAACTTCTCAGCTTTATGTCAGAAACAATTTAGAAAAGAACGAGCAGTGGCAAGCCATAGCCCCCTTGAAATGCCAGTAACTGACTGCTCCACTGTTACTGAGAAGTTGAAAAACTATAATGCATGTTCTTTTCCACAAGGAGTGACTTGGGCTCAGAAAAACTGGCATGATCCCAGTGCTCTAACGAAAAGAATTACAACCCTTGCTAAGGAGCAGATAATAGATCTGGGATAGGAAAAAGCCATAGTGTGTGCTGAATTAAGTGTGGTGCTGATGGCAGCTTAAAAAGATAGGTATTTCAACAGAAAAGTAGATAGGGAAATAAATAGATCCCTACAGGACTTAGTGAAAGTGTTACAAGATCAATTAAATGCAGAATGTAAGACAAATGAGCATCTTCAGGTGGCTTTGTCTGATGTACTACATTGGGAAAAAAATCTGCAGATTAATATAAGATAAAAGGAACAAGAGAGATTTCCTTTACCGAGTCTCAGGAAGCCAACCAGGACTTTTGAGCTTGGTTAAATGAACTGATAAACAGAGGCCGGTTTTGGAACCTCTATACCTAATTAAGGAATTAGAAATGAGTCAGGAGATACTGAGAATGAGGAAGTGTTGATGAGACCATTGATCAGCACAAAGACCACTGATAATGGCCAAAGTGGAGGGGCCCCACAGGTTGTTTCACTAACAGTGCTGTACACACCAGCTGAGAGAGCAAAAATCCAGTATAGCAGGTTAGCTCAAGAGATTGAAATGGAATAGGTATGGAGAGTATCTGATCAGCTGAGACAAAGGGTTTTTTTTCAGAATATGAGGCACGGGCATATTTGGGGGCCTGGATTTCTCTTAAGTACAAATGATAAAAGAGATGTCTGTTTCTTAACATGTTGGTCTTAAGACCTTAACCCCTTGAAAAAGGGAGACCCAGTGTGCATTGAGACCCCAACTGTAAATCATTTGGCAAAAAGTGTGCAAAAGGATGCTTGTCTCCAACTGATAAAGAGTAGATATTTAACCTGGCAACAGCACTCTCTTGTGGCAGTAGCCAACCCCAATAGAATGACCCCCCCAGTACAGGGTCTGCCAGACATTTTGAAATTATATGTAGTTCAGTTACAAGACCATTTGAGAGATGCACTGTCCCCGTAAGCCAGGCAAGGGAGATACGGAAATCAAAGACAGCCCATGGACGAGGGAGAAATTGCCCAGGAATTGATGAACTGCAGCAGAAGGATGGGAATCATGGACAGTAATATTAAATCTAAGCCTGCCATTAGGAGAATGAAACAGGAGGAAACAGCACTCCCTGGTGGCAAGGACTATATTATGGGCAAAAGGAACTGAGAAAGTGCTATTTTGAGATTTGACTAACAGCTCATCTACAGCAGCATTAGAAAAGTTTATCCAAGTGTGCCAAGACAAGCAGAAAGTGCCCACTAGGAATAAGCAGCCCCCTTGGGAAAATAGAAGGGTGGAGCTCCAACTCTGTGGCATTTTGAACCATCTATGCTGGTTGCAACCAAGCTACTCTATCTGATTGTACTACAGGAAACTCAGATGATGCTGTAGCCAAGAACTATCATATGCTGAATTAGTGTTTGTAACAACCATGTTACTCTTTTAAATTTTGTATAAACCCAGATTGTGACAATATGAACTTAATGGTGTGGGCTTATTATCTTTAAATCTATAACACTGGCAACACATTTGGAACATACACGAGCCCACATTAACACCTTGATCTGGCTAGTTCAGTGATCAGCTAATTTATCTGCCTTTTGTTTGTCTGGTGAATGTTCTGTTGATGATGTACTAATGACATGTTTTCAAGGAGTGCTTACACCATTCTCCCTTTTACAAAATTATACTAGATTAAGAAATGTTGACATTAATTCATCAAAAATGTGAAACCTACTGTATGGAATCTGCTTTAGCAGGAGGATAGACTAGATGACCTGCCTAGGTTCCTTCCAAACCCTCTGATTCTGTGATTCTGTGACTCCTGTACTTCATATCTCATGACACTAAATACACTGTTCTTTTAAACATTTTCTTCACAGAAAATAGAAAGCATGAAAATAAAGATAATCTGTGCAACAGTTGTATGAGACATCTATATTCACAACCAAACTAAGGAATAGAAGAGAGTGAGCCAGCGATGCAAAAACCCCATTTAAGTTGTAAGAACAGTGATATTTTTTCATGTGGATTTTATTAATTTTCTATAAAGTTCTTTGTCAGTTCAACAGGCACAATACAAAAACTCATCAATCCTTTTTCTGTTCTTTTCAGTCAGGTGAGTTCAACAGACTCATTTTCAAAATGGAGCAGGTGGGTGTACATACACTGTGTAAACAACGCATTTTTGGCAGGGTTATGCATTGCCATTATCTCTTCTAGACACCAGACAGAGGGGGAAACCAACTCCTGCTTCACTTAGTGCCAGACACCTGTTCATTTTTCTTCCATTGCATCTGCTTCACCTTCTGTTGCTCTGTCAATTGGTTTTGGACTGTGGCATAATTCTCTTCAGTGTGAAGCATTCCTAAGAGTGAGGATTTTCTGTGTGTCCCAAGCTTTCTCTAGATTTTTGATGAAATGTTTCCATGTCATAAGAATGATCTTCAAGTAAGAGCACCATAAGATACCCAGGCAAAAAAATCCTTGCTGACTTTTTAAAAACAATGCTGTTCATTATACAGTCAGAAAATGAAACCCTAAGCCATGTGAAGGACCAAAATTGCTAAAGCTAAAAAAAAAAAGAAAAGAAAAAGCTCAGCTTTCTTGAGATATTTAGATCTTCTCATGAAGAAAAGATCCTAATTGGAAGGGAAGACCCCTAGTCTTAACCGCAGTAATCAATCTGCCTTGTTACTTGCTTGTTAATGCAGTACATATTAATCATAGAACTATGGGTTGAAAGGGATGATAAAAATCATGTAGTTCCAGCCTACTGCTGTGGGCAGGGATACTATAATGTCAGCAATAGTGTCAGCAAGTTCTGTGGTTTTGAATTGTTATGTATCACCTTTAATAAAGCAGGTATGTGTAAGTCATTCCAAAAGTAATGCTTCCTATTGATTTCCACAGAAACTACAGCTGATACAAAGAGCACAATAACATTATTTGACAGAACAAATTCTCAGCTACAGAACACTGTTTTTCAACACAGTCACCACCACCACCACCATCAGCTCTGCATTGTCACCAGTGATGAACAAAAGTCTGTATGTAAAAATCCGCACCAGTGGAAGTAACCCATTGTCACTATCACCACTACTGAAACACACCACCCAACACCTCACTGTGCTCACATCCACTGTTCGGTCTCCATAATTGTTCAGCAAGTGTCATTGAATGTCAGTAGGTGCCATTTTTCCACATGGAAGAATTCAGTTCCACAACTTAGCTTCATACACAGTCCCATGTCAGATGCCATTTTGTTAGACTGGCCCTCTGCTGCCATCTGTCACCAGCAACAAAATGTAACAGAATATTGGTGGGCCTCTATGGTCATACCACCAACATCTGCCTCTGACGTCATGAGCCACTATAATCAAGTAGGTGGCACACTTTTCGGAACAGCCCTCCTCTGTAATTTATCAGCCCATTGGCAGAATCCCCGATCCTAGCTTACTTATGACAAGCCGAAATCTCAAATTTTGAACAGATGGTGACAACTTGTTGAAGATATGGTAGTACTGGTAAAAAGAATGTTAATATTTCAGTTTTGTTCTTCACAAAAATATAGCTTTACATAATTAGGCACTCACTTAAGTTCTTAAGAAAATCATCTCTTCAAGTTGGCATTAATGTATGCTCTTAAAGTGTTGCTTAAGTGGTTCAAACAGAATTGATTTAACATGAGATCAAGAGTTCTACTTCATGTTTGCTGATATTTCTTAATATCTCCTGAGCTACACAAAATATGTAATAAGATTGATTTTTTTAACAACTGGTAAAATAAGTGATACATTTTCTACCCACAACTAATACACAATTGCTTCACAGTCTAAGTAAAAAGAACAAATAACTTTCATAAAAAACAAAGATTGCCATTTGTGAGATGTCTATTATGATCAAGATTTAAGAACATCTGGTAAGTCATAAGGGTACTAGAAAAAAGAGTAGAAAGCTGGGGATAGATTTGTCTGTTCTCACTCTAACCATGTTTTATGTTTGCCTGCAAGCAATTTAGTGAGTTCAGTAAAATGGCTTGTAAAAAAAGGTTATGCTTGTTTAATAAGAACATCAAAAATAAGTCTGTCTACTTACTCCCCTTTTGCAATAGTACTTGATTTTCTTTCTATGAAAGCTTTCATATTTGATGTGCTTTAAGCCATTTTAAAACAGTTGTTAACAAATGATTGCATCAACTCTCTGGAGGAAAAAAAAACCATGCAATTTATACTTGACAAAATGGAAATTTTTATCATGTTTGTGTTTTTCCTATGCAATGAAAGAGTCTTTAAAAAGGGATCTATTTTTAATTCTCCTTTCTCGTGTGTTCTTGTGGATGTACAGCTGCTAGAATGATAACTCTTCTTTTTTTAAACTGGCTGTTGTTTGATGTTTTCCTTCTCAGAAAAAAGAAATCTTCCAGATAATATGCCTAAGTATACTGAAGCCTTCCACTGGGAAAAAAAAAAATAGCAAAAAAAAGCAATCCTGTACAGACTAACTAGACTCACTCTGTCTTGTGGTATGTGGACCCCAGATGCTGCTGCATCTGCAAGTCCTCGCTCTTGTTAGCAGAAGCCACTGCAGCATCAATTGAAGATGACATTGAGCATCATAATAAAATACACAAGATTCATTGCTTTCTTTCCCTCCATCCTTCCGCTTTTTTTCTGTTTGCTCAAAACATGTCTACTCTACAGCCTAGGCAGTCAGGGGAGGAAAAAGCTTACTGCTGGTTTTGAGGTCTCAGATACAACACCCAGGGTAGCTAGACATAGACTGGGGTGTGAAACAGTATAACAATGACATAATTTTTGTTCTTAGACTTGAACCTGGGAGAGGCCAAAAGATGAGTGTTGTGTCAGTGGAAGTAGCTTTCGGTGCCTATTCTGATGACAGCTAGTAGATGTGATAGAAAGCACAATGAACAAGAGATGAGCAGGGCACTCTTTTAAGGAGTACATTCATGCTCTGAGCCAGAACACCAACACAGATGTAACTGGAAGCTATACAAGCATTGTTAGCATGGAATGAAGCCCAGGTAACAGCCTTTACAATCAGCAGGCATTATTAGCACAGGTTCTGGCTCAACACTATGCTAATCACATCTACCTGGCTTCTGGCCAGCAAAAAGTGCAGGCAGAGGTCACTTGCCTCTGCCTAAAATGTTCCATATAAGCATAACATAAATATGCATTTGTCCTTCCTATGGTACAATTATGTTTATTGCACTATTGACTAAAAATTTTTGCAAGAGTTTAGTGTTGTCTGGAGGATGATGGTCCAATTTTACATCAGCTGTAGAAGGTTTAAATGTATTTGTTTTTCTGCAATAAAATGAATTTGTTTAAACATCTGCTTAGAGTTTGAGAACAGGAGGTAAAATATTTCAATGTGACAAATTGAGTTAAATCAGTAATATGAATGTCAAAGTCCCCACTTTCCTGTATGGAGAGCCACCTTGCCAATTAGGCAATGATATTTCTTGGACTTGATTCTTCTACATTTCTTATGCAAAACAGATAGCATTTTCTAAGGTTTGCCATTTTTCTCCCTCTACACTGCAAAACTTCACCCAAGTGCTTTTTTTTTTAAAAAAAAAAAAAAAAAAAAACTTTAAATAGCAATAAAAACCTTAGTAGATTTAATGAAAGCTATTCTCTGCAGTCCTAAGCACAGACACAGGTTGGGCAGAGAATGGCTTGTGAGCAGTCTTGAGGAGAAGGATTTGAGGATATCAACTGATGAAAGATTCAACATGATCCAGCAGTGTGCACTTGCAGCCCAGAAGGCCAACCATATCCTGGGTGTGACCAGCAGGTTGAGGGAGGTGATTCTGCTCCTCTACTTTGCTCTCATGAGACCCCACCTCAAGTACTTTGTCCAGTTCTAAGGTCCCCAACACAAGAAGGACATTGGAGCGGGTCCAGAAGAGGGCCATGAAGATGATCAGAAGGCTGGATCACTTCCCCTGTGAGAACAGGCTGAGACAGATGGGGCTCTTCAGCTGGCAAAGAGAAAGCTCCGAGGAGACCTTACAGAGGCCTTCCAGTACCTGAAGGGAGCCTACAGGAAATGTGGGGAGGGAGTTTTCATAAGGGCATATAGAGACAGGACAGGGGGGGAATATTTTTAAATTGGAAGAAGGTAGATTTAGACTAGATAAAGGAAGAAATTCTTTACTATGAAGGTGGTGAGACACCGGAACAGGTTGCCCAGTGAGGTTGTGGATGTCCCAATCCTGGAAGCATTCAAGGCCAGGCTGGATGGGGCTTTGAGCAATCTGATCTCTAGGGAGGTGTCCCTGGCTATAGCAGGGGGGTTGGAACTAGATGATCTTAAATGTCCTTTCCAACTGAATCTGTTCTATGATTCTATGAAATTCATTTGATTTAAACTGTACCAATCAGTTTTAAAATAATTCACCTTTAATAGGCAACATACTGTTTTAATGCACTGCCCAAAACCATCTCCAAAATGCTGAAAACTGTACTGCTCTAGCTTCATTAACCGAGAACATATGTTAGCAGCCAATTTTTTAGTAGCTCCCTTGAGTAGCTCTGCAAGTCAGATTTCACTGATAATTGCTTTAATAAAATATATTTTAACATAAAGTACTTGATTTCAGAGGTTGCCTACTTTTTTTTTTTTTTTTTTTT
>JACDJE010000105.1:1101117-1135907 GCA_016647715.1 Pavo muticus
GCCTTCCCTTCCCCATCACCTTAATTAGTAATAGTATTCGTCCTCCACTTCCCCATCTCCCTAATTAGGATTTGTAATAAACCTGGTTGGACCAACATTTGAACCGTTGCTTCTTAATCTCACGTCGGGTATACATACATTAAAAGAACCTCATCTCCCTCCTATAAATTGGAGCGAGACAACAGGTAGAAGAAAACAGTTTCAATTTCTAAACCTTAGATGCAGCAGATAAACTGTAGAACGCTAAACATTCCTAAGACAGCACAGAAGAGATGTCTCTAGACCCTCCCTGAGGTGGGACATGACAAGCCCTATTCACTGAGCCTGAGATAAAGAAGTGATCATAGGAGAAAGAATCTTGCCAGGAAGGAGGAATTAGGGTAGTTGCTAAGATGCTGGAACATATACTCTACTTATGTAATTCAGTATACTTACTGCAGGAATTTTATTGCCATTTGGTGAAACAAACATGAACTACTATTGTGTTCTCTCTCATCTCATCAGTTGCTCTCAACAGAGGAATACATCACCGTTTACAATTCACAAACCGAATGCATAAGATAAAGAGCTTGATCAAAGAGAATCTTCCTTCTTGTTGTAAATGAAATAATATTTTACAATCCTATTTCCTTCTGAAGTATTTTAAAGCTACATTTACTAACATGACTGGGTCTGTTAATTGCTAAGGCTTTATTATCATAGTTTAAAGGTGTAAGTAGCTCATTTATATTATTGCTTACTTTTTTCTGTTATTCACAGGCTACTGCCTTTCCCCCCTTTCTACTCTTTTCTTCTCACAATGTATTCTCTCCCAGCCAAATATGGCTAAATAACCTGTTCCATGCCAAGTAACCCCTTTGGCATGAATATTGTTGGCCCATAATTTGTTTAAAAGTGGTGGATTGCTGAGATCCTTTCAAGAAAGCTGCATGGAAATCTCCACAAATGACTCTATGCCATTAGCATCAAAAGCCCTAACGGAGTCACTGTAGTGACTGAACATATATTATAGATCTCTCTCTGTAATTTAATTCTGGAACTGGGAATCTTAGGTAGCATATGAAGAGCTGAAAAATCGCCCCACCACCCCCACGTCTCTCATGCACGCTCAGAGATAGAATGACATCAATGGGAGAAATGTCCTTGCAGTAGTGAATACATTTGGCATTTACAAAAACTTGAGCCCTCTGTGGGATGTAGAACTTGGCTTAGAGAAAATTAGAACAATCTGACATGGGTGCAGTCTCCCATCCTGCAGTACAGGTCATGATTGACAGGGCCCTTGTAAATAGAGGATTGAAGAAAGAGGAGCCTTTTAAAATTACATATAAGATGACTGAAATGACATTCAAAATGCCAATTTAAGCAAGAATGCATTTTCTGAATTATTCACGTCACTATGTGCCTTTACGTCTCAGCTGCATTTCCAGGACATTCATTATAAACCTGATCCTGTAGATCATTTAAGGAAATCTGCAGAAATTGAGTGTTTTATATATATAATGGATTTGCATATAAAAGAACAGTCTTCATATGAAGTACTGAAATGCACAACAAATTTACATGAATGTTGGATTGAATAATTATAGAATATTTTATATGTAAATGTTACTGCCATTTAAAGCTAACTGCGCAACAAGAAGACAAAAGAGAAAATGTTATTTCACATACGTATGAAACTAATCTGCAGAAGTTTCCAGTGTTGAAAATGTAAGCTTTCTAAAATATGAAATGATAGCAGAAACAAATTAAATGTATAATAATAAATGAAGTTAATTACAACAAAGATGATAGGTATTCAGTGTGAGAAATACCTAACTGCTATTTATGGACTCCTCTGGGCTGACATTTTTTGTTTGTTTGTCTGTGTTAATTATTGCAAGAGCTGAGAAAACCAATTTTGATTTGTAGTAGAGGTCAGTTACCTAATTCTTAAGAACAACAACAAAAAAAACCCTGTATTTACATTTGCATACCACTCAATGAAACAATATTAAATTTGCAGAATATACGTCACAGTTTTCATAGCAGTAATGCTTCAAAATGTGATTTTTCAGGTCCATCTGTGGGGATTTAGAATTCTAACGTACCTCACAGAGCATGTTTTTCTTCACTTGTCCCCACTGGACAAGCATCTCCCTAGAGGATGCAGCTCTGTAACTATATGGATGCTAACAATTTTGTTTGGAATAAATTACATATTAGTAGGATTATTTTTTAAAGGAATTCTGTTCACTGTAGAATCCTTTGATGCAGTAGTTGTTGGAAGGATATTTTTGAACTAAAATTCTTGTTTCATGCTGGAAGCTTACAGCTAAAGAAGCTATGGTCTTCAATACAGCAAGACTAAGAAGAATCCCAGTAGAGTTAATTTTTCATGTTTCCCCCCTGCAAAGTTCATGTAGCAGTTAGTTTCGTGTGCCCCAGAAGATGTGAGGCACTTCGGATTTGGATACTTTTCCATAATAAAGTTGTTTGAAGGGAAGAAAACATTTAAGTTCTGGCCAGAAAAACTGAACATAGCCCAGAAGAACATACTCAGAGCCAACATGTAGCCAGCTGGGCGTCTCTTGGCTGGGCTTCACAGTATCCAGTCTGATCCCTCAATCCCTAAGATGTAATCAGCACTGAAAGATCCTCCAGAGTTTCTTTGCTGACCTTCTATGTCACTTCTCTCTCTTATTCTTGATGTATCTGGCACATTGTGCTGCACAGATGCCTGTACTCTGAGTCCCCATAGCAAGCTGACACTTGTACAGTATATGGGAAACAGAGGAGAGGCACTGAAAAGCGATGGGCCTGACAGTTTCAGTAGAAACAGCCAAAGAGCACAATTGGAGAGGTCGCTGCCATCTACATCAGGCAAATGTTTTGGAAGCAAAGGCAAGGGGCAGACAGAAGCTGTCAGCTTATACACAAAGACATTTCAGATTAGTAACTCATTTGCTTGCTGCTTTCAGTTTAAAAGCCCTATATGTCAAGTTTTGACAGTACTTTTGAAAGTAGTTTACAAATCACTACTGCATTTCAGCCTTTTTATCTTCCTTGCTAGAGTGAATGGAAATATCTGAACCTTGTACGAAAAACAAAGACATGGAGTAAAATGATCTATGTAAGATACACAGAGAGTGAAGAGTGACTTCCTATGAAGACAATATCAGCAAAACTCTCTTATGGTTGGTTTGGAATGAGTTTTCACTTTAGTATGTGTCTTTTGAACAGGATCAAGGCTTCTGTCTGGTACTAATCTGATCACTGACAACGGATGTAAAATCAACTGAGTATCCTATCTCTAACAGCTGGAAAAATACCATTTTTTACTTATTAATATTCCAAGATTTATGAATGGAGTCTTATTTCATGACAGATGTATCTAATTAATGGCCTAATTAAATCTCAACTATCTTATTGCAACATTTAGATTAATATATTAATAATAACTGAAGAAGATTAGTATAGTTACTGGTTTTACTTTTTTTTTTCTTTTGCTGTACTGCACACATTATTCCTTATTTCTACAGACTACTTTATTGACTAGTACATACATCACTCCAAAAGTAATGCTTCCTATTTATTTCTGTAGAAACTCCCACAGATACAAAGAGCACAGTAACACCATTTCAGCGAGCACATACTCAGCTACAAACATACTATTTTTTAACACAGCCACCACCATTAGCTGTGCATTTTTGCCAGCAATGAACAAGAGCCTGCATGCCACACTTGTAATAATCTGTATGGCCATCCGGAATGTGGCTTGTCTTTCATACTGCTGTTGTCACTGCTGAAATGTACCACCCACCACCTCACTGTGCTCACATCCACTGTTTGGTCTCCATAAAAGTTCAGCAAACATCAGTGAATGTCAGTGAGTGCCATTTTTTCTGCATAGAGAAATTCAGTTCTACACCTTTGCTTCATATGTACTTCCATGTCAGATGCCATTTTGTCAGACCGCCCATCTGCTGCCATCTGTCCCATGGCAACAAAATGTAACAGAATATTGGTGGGAAGCTTCAGCCTCTATGGTCATACCACCGACATCCAATTCTAATATCCTGGGCTACCATAATAAAATAGGAAGCATTGCTTCTGGAGCAGCCTTCATATTTTAATATTAACTTAGTGCTCAGTGGATCGGATTAGGATAAAAGCTCTCTTGTGACAAACAGTATGAACATTCATGAAAACATAAGTCTTTTCTCATTGTTTATAGTTAATTAAGAAAAAGAAATAATTACACAAACAGTCATAATTATTTTTAATTTTCTTCATATAATTATGTTTGTCAGGTCATAAATTATTTATTAAAATTTCTCTTTGCTCTTCTAGAAAACATTTATGAACTGGCAATTTATTTATTTATTTGCATGTGTGGTTTTTCAGGGTTGAATCATCACCTTTTAAAGTAACATCAGAGATTTTGCTTTATTTTACATAGCACTTATCCAGTTGCAATTTTCTGAGTTAAACTCAGTTCTCAAAAAATAAAAACAAAACCAAACACTTGATGTATTGTGTTGTCCCTACAAGCTGCAGATTAATAAGTGTGGACATTGCAAACCAGCAGTTCGCACCTTTTTTTCCAATTGTATCAGTCACGAGTGTCAATTTTACATTTTGCTGTAGGTGAATGGAGGAAGTGCTAGAAAGGTTAGCTCATGCATTTTCTGCTAGCATTCATCCACAGAAAAAAAAATCTGGGAAACATATATATCTTAGCCAGTCCCAAACTGATCTTGTTCTCAGAATCCCTGGTCTGAGGCAGGGATTGATCAGTGAGCAGTGCAAGAAAAAGGATAATAATCAGAAGTAGCTCTGGCAAACTGTGGAAGACCTGTCATGACAATTGTAATAAAAGATGAGTGGCTGGGAAAAGTTTTACCAGAAATGAAATTAGCAGAGTAAAATTCAATAGAAACTGGTCTAACGAAAGCAGGCTCTGGAACTTAAATAGTTGGCATTGTGCAACTGTGTATACTTAACGGAACATCAAGAAAGAAAATCTAAAAGATAAGAACAACCACGCCAGTGAGATCTCTAGTTTAACTACCTAATTTTGGTTACTTTAAACAGGTTCATATTTTATTTCTTGATTTTTCCACCCTGTTCATCTTCTCCATGCTGCACACTATATTAAAAACTGTTTCTTATTCTCCTCAGCCGTCTGTTGTTCAAACTGAAGATGATAGGTCAATTTAACCTCTCCTCTGGTAGAGATTAAATCAATCCCATAATCAGTCCGTACACTTCATTAACTTTTTTGTCTTTCACCTTTTTTAGTTCTACACCCTTTTTGAACTTTCCCACTGTGTAGATATTTTAACTCTTCATGCTATTGTTATGCTTTCAGTTTTTCTCTCTAAAGTTTTCCCGTTAATCTCTACTGTATTCTTATTTTTTTAATTACTAATGAGCACTGAGGTAAAGTGTTAATGAAACCAGTTTGAATGAATACAAGATATCTTTTTGGTGTGTAAGTCAGTAACTAGGAACACTGTACTCTGTAGACAGAAATCGTTACTTTTCCATGTGCGATGTTTTGAACAAACTTAAATTGGTTTTATGTGCAATTTCATTGTCTATTATTCTTCCCAGTAGAAGTTTAGGAAGTTAAAGGTTGTGCTACGATTTAGATTGAAAGGCCAATTGAAATGAAGGGAGAGGCAGAACTTTTATTACCTGTGCAGAGTTCTTGAATCAAGATGTAAAGTAGAAGCCATTAAATATATCCAGACCAACAGAAAACATGAATTTAAAGATCCTTTGTGGAAAAGCCTTAAAGACAGTAAAGCTTCTGTGGCATCACAGAAAGTTAAGAGCAAAATACAAGTCATCACATAACAGTTACCTTAAATCTATGCTGCTAAATTTACATACAAAATCAGACAGTATATATAAATATAATATATATGTGTGTGTGTATGTATATGTTTCTTTATGAACAATTCGTAAACATCTCAGTCTTCAAAGCCAATCTCAGTCTTTGACTGAGAGAGACAAATCACCAGTATTTCTGCTCTCATTTGTGATTTTTACTTCAGTTCAAGATAGATACATCCACAGATTCACAGTCTATAGTGACAGCAGAAGATACTCTACACCTGTGGAAACTCCAGTCGTAATGTATCTATCACCTAGTCTATTTTCTAGAAGACAACAACATGATAATTAATGACTTTCTTCACATCTTTTTCCTGTTTTTTTCTCTTCTGGTGTGTGTGTGTGTGTGTGTGTTCTTTAACCACAGACCTAAACAGATCAAATCTGTCCAGACTTCATAGTAAATCAGTCCCATTTTGTGTTCAGTTTCTGGCTCTGAAACATAGATGAAATATTGAAATAAAATACAGAAGCTATAATATCACTGCTTAGTTCTATCTGAAAGAATAAATAATAAAATATTAAAAAATAGACTAAGCTTCCAAAATTTGCCACATAATTCCGTATTTCNTTTCCCACT
This sequence comes from Pavo muticus, assembly GCA_016647715.1. Taxonomy (NCBI): domain Eukaryota; kingdom Metazoa; phylum Chordata; class Aves; order Galliformes; family Phasianidae; genus Pavo; species Pavo muticus. The sequence goes on from JACDJE010000105.1 coordinate 1,107,581, forward strand.
TCTTCACTGACTTAAACAGATCTAACTTCCAGTAATGATTTAATTTCTGGTAAAATCTAATTTCTGATTTTAATATGTTTCTTCTGAACTTTAATGTGCTTATTCTGCAATAGAGTGCTCACAATGTTGAGGTACCCGATACCCTCCTTATCTCAAAGATCAGTTAGTGAAAAGAGTAGTACCAGGAGAATAATATCAAACAACAAAATCACGTCATTACCAGTAACATAAGCACTTCCCAAAATTGCAGTGCCCACAGGGGAGTTATATTCTCTTTTTAATAGTAAATGAGACCAGAACATCATAGATTTTTTACATTTGTGGAGACAGCTAAGGCATTTTTTTTTCAGCAGCAGAATGCAGGTGGGAAGGGACAGAGAGATGAGCTTTGCAAAGGAGAAAACTGAAGAATTCAAACCTGTGGCAGCTACTACAGATCAGTCTGTCAGTGAAATGACAAAGGGCAAGTTCTTTAGATTTTTTTATCAACAGGTGGGAGAGTCTTCTTTGAACTGTTTTGTTCTTTATCTTTTATCACACACACACTGACAAAACGTTCAAACATTCTAATCAGAGAATATTAGAGAATTTTATTGCACTGGCTGCCAAAATTTGGGGCTAGTGACAGATTTCTGTCAGTTCAACATCAGCAGTGGTTAAAAAATATATTTATAATATCAGCATTGCCTCTTATAAAAATATTAATTATTGATGTTGTATTTACCTCTGGATTATTTTAATTTATTATTTTCAAGGATCTCCATGGAAAGAATAGGAATAAATATCAAACTGTAAGATGTAGGGGTGTAGGATGTATGAGACACTGAATAAAGTATTCAAGGACTTAAAAAGAAAAAAATCCAGTCAGTATCTGTGGGATAAACAATTTATCCAGTTCCTTGGTGTTTTTTAAGTTTTAGCTCCTATATGGGCCATGAAAATAAACTTGATATTGGAAAGCCTATTTCTGTAATGCAATTAGATTTCTGCTTCATCTAGTTATGCTATCTGACAAAAAAAAAAAATCAACATATCTGGAATCATTTTATTAAACCTTTAAACATCTAAGTGTGTGAAATTTGGGAAAGCGGATTTTCCTTATCACATTTGTAAAGAATAAACTGTATATTATGTTGTACAGCATATTTAGCTGTGAAATTGTTTGGTGCGGTTATATTAAGCTAACAAGCAAATAACAATAATGACAGATTTAGGGAGTTTATGTTATTTATTGAAAGAAAACTGTACATCTTAATCCGAAATGCTGACAGATCTGAGGACAGTAATAAACCTACTGAATGCTTTCGCTTCATTAATTAGAAAGATGAAAGAAACCATATTTCCTCCCATTTGTAGTTATGTTACTCTGAAATCAACAGAAAATAGAGAAAAAAATGTGTTTGCTCATTCAAGAAATAAGCTTCATTCTGGAAGGCAGAACAAATACAGACAAAATATCTTCTCAAAGATTGAAATTGGTAATAGTTTTCTGGAATTAAGTAGCAATTCGATTTTAATAACAAATATGTCAGGTTCTGTTGATTTGAAAAAATGTGGTATTTCTCTTCAGGAAGGAATGTAAATTTCAAGCTGATCCCAAAGAGAATTTTTCTGCCATCTTGACATTTATTTGGAAATTTGATTGTACTTTTCTTTGGTCGATGATCAAAGCAAAGAAGACTGAATTTGTTTGTGAAGAGTTTCAGTGTCTCTTCAGTACAGGGTACAGTGAAACCCAATGTTTAATTGAGGAATGAATAAACATGATTCTGGGTTCATTATTGAAGAAATTTAAGAGGAAAATGTTATTTGAATGGGGGTTTTTTGAGTGTTAAATTAAAATCATATGATTACAATTTGAGTTTCTCGTAAGTTCATGCAAATCAAGATAAACTTTAGATGAGTTTTAGGGTCCTTTATATCACATATTGCTGGATAGGCCCTCTATCTAAACTATTTACATTTCTTGTCTGAGGCACCTCGGATGGATTTTGGCATACTCTTAACACAACCTATTGGATATTTTAAATTATTTAACCAACTAAAAGTGCTTTTGCACTCCAGAATTGCAACAGGATAAAGTGGAAAGACAGGCATTGATCAGCATGTTGGCAGAGCATCTGAAACAAGTTTATTGCATAAAGATAATACCATTTTCAACACAAATTGCTATGACAATTGCTTCTTTCATTAAAAAAAAAAAAAAGATTTTTTGAACTGAAAAGTTTAAATGACTTATTAAAAAAATGCATTCAGAGGTCAAATAGATCAATAAAATAAGCTTTTAAAATTATATACATTTAATACATATAGAAATGCAGCAACAACTCACAGAGTGCCCTCCAGGGATGTAAGAAAGATTATCCAGTTTTTCCAGGAATCATGGAATCATATAATCATAGGATGTCTTGGGTTGGAAGGGACATTAAGGATCATCAAGTTCCAACCCCCCTGTCACAGGAAGGCCTGCCAGATGCCAGATCAAGTTGTAGATAATTTGCACAGGGCCTCATACAATCTGGCCTTAAACAAACTGTTTCAGCACCTCACCACTGACATCTAATCTAAATATCCCTTCCATTAGTTTAAAACCATTCCCCCTTGTCCTGTCACTGTCTACCCACATAAAAAGTTTATTTCCTTCTTGCTTATAAACTCCTTTTAAATACTGGAAGGCTGCAATGAGGTCTCCTTGCTGTCTTCTCTTTTCCCCATTGAGCAAGACCAGTTCCTTCAGCCTGCCTTCATACAAGAGGTGATCCATCCCTTGGATCATCCTTGTGGCCCTCCTCTGGACCCTCTCCAAAAGCTCTACATTTTTCCTGTGTTGGGAGCCCCAGACTTCGACACAGTACTCCAGCTGGGGCCTCACAAGGGTGCAATAGAGGTGGACAATCACTTCCGTCACCCTGCTGTCCACCCCTCTTCTGATGGAACTCGGGATACCATTGGTCTTCCAGGTTGCAAGAGGATCTGTCTCATTTTAGACCCAGGCACAATTTCAAAATTGTCTTTCTGGTTAATATTATTTTGTGCTGATTGGTTTTGTTTTAAAAGCCATCTGTGAAATCTGTTATTAGGACCCAATAAGATCTACTGTAATCACTGGAACTGTAAATGATTGAGTCAGACCCTTATTTTCTAATATAAAAGACAAATATTAAATCATGAGCAGACTTTGCAAAGTTGAGATGCTGACTCAACTCTTTTTTCAGTGCTCTAGTTGTGCGAATCAGAATCTACATGCTGATAGATTCACTCAGGCAACAACTGCCTTAGTGATAGCATTATAAAAAAAGTGATGGAAAAAAGATTGCAATATTGGCAAAGTTAAGCTAAGGCTGCAGTATATTTTTAAATACTCAAGGACTACATACTGAACTACTGTGAGAAATGTCTGTAACCCAATGCTGAAGAAATTGCAGTATTAAGAAATGTATGACTGATACATACTTTTTAAGTTCAAACTCTGGTGTCTTTATTTTAGCTCCACTGGCAGGGATTCTTTTCAAATAAATTAACAACTTAAAAATATTATTCTTTCGTTTTCTTTCCAAACAATTTGTTCTTTAATGCTCCAGCTTCTACACTGCAGCTCTGTCAGATCTTTCCATGGGTTTCTGAGTCTCAGAAGAGTTTCTTAATTCTCAGCTAATCTTGCCTACATGTCTTTCAGGCGCTGTAGCCTCATTTATCTTCCTTCTCACTGAAGCAGTGCAACCAGAAACTGTCACACCCACCAATAAATCTAGCCATAATTATGATAGAAAAAAATCCGGAACGCAACTTCTCACTTAGAAATAGTCTTGGTCTTTTCTTTCTTCACTTTTTCCTCCTCCTCTTTCCACTAACTTTTTTCCCTTTGGAAAACATTGCTGTCAAGATTCTCCAGAAAACATTATGAAGATGAGCAGCATGTCATTTCTCCCTCAAAGCCCACAGATCTCTCAAATGGTTTGCAATGAAGTTTAAACCTACTTATGCATGTGATTAGAAATTAGAGATTAATAAGGATTGACATGAACATTTCACAAAGAATCTGTAATTATAGCTGTACAAATGAACAGAGAAAAAATACAAAGGAACTATGATGCCATTTGGACCATTTTTTTAATGAATATTTCCAATTTCATTTTCTGAGGCTAATCAGAAAAGTATTTTGCTGGAAAGAAACCAAATGGTGGCAAATACGCAGGATTTGAAATACAATATTTACATTTTTACAATCACATTCTCCATTCTGATTCTGTGCATTATTTTTTTCTTTTGTGTATAATTTGCGTCAAAAAAAGATGTTATTAAATGTGAAAAGGCTCAAATGCATGAATAATAGCTATTTAATCAATGCAATTCATTATTTGAAGAGAGGAAGAAGAAACCTTGATAAATCTGTGATACAAATACAGAGGACAACACTATATGTACATGTAACAAATAAATGATTTTTTATTTCTGGATGTATCTTCATATTCATTGTTCTCCACAGGACTTCCATCAGACTTTGATTCAGCTATGGTTGTTAGATCTCAAACATTTATCACGTAATATCCAAGCGGTAAATGTCAATGCGAATACAAATAGTGCTTTACATCCCTAAACACAATCTATCAATTGCCTGCAAGAATAAGATGCCAATGGGAATTAGCATGGTAAACAGCATTTTTACTTTACCCCACTGATTTCAAAGTGAATTACAAAAATACACGGAAGATGAAACTAGATAAAAGTACCTGTATGAATTGGTCTAAGACTCACTGTGGCAAAACGGGTAAAAAGTTATAGTCTGAAAATGACTCTCAGGATCAGGCTGAAGTTCTAAGACTGAGTGCCTCCAGCTGACTGCATCCATGCTATCAGTTGGAGCAGGAATCAGTGTGAACCAAGGTTTCCTGTGCCTAGATTTCCTGGCCTAGAAAGAGAAGTCTTAGACACAACATGACAATTAATGTTCAGATTATACAGAGAACTGCACATCTGGGCATCTCATGTCTGCTTCATGTTCTATATTAACAAAAGATGTAAATAAGTTCCTTTAAAAATTACTACAGTCTTGCTCAATGCCCTTAAAAGACTACCGTTTTAAGGATTTTTATTTTGTTAGCTCATTTTTATGTACATCTATAAAAAAATTGTAGTTGCAAAATACAACTTGAAATCACTGGAATATTCAAGATGTCATAAAAGTTTTCTGGAAACCATCTATAATAATTACCACATGCTAATGAAATTAATAATATAATGCCTTATGGTTAATCAAGTATTGGTATGGTTAAAAGAAAAATTACTGTAAAAAGAAAAGTGATTTGTCTTACCAATATTTATACTATATGAATAATGTTTTGCATATTAGGAAGGCTAAAAAGCTTCTGTGCAAAATTACTTCTACCTTAATATACTTTCTATCCCAGGACAATACTGAATGTATTTTCAGCCATTCCTACATATATCTTTCAAAATAACATTACAATTTTCATTATTTTATTGTTTTTATAGTTCTGAGGGGATTTAGTTCTTAGTTTGATTGTATGTATTTACTAGACCAGTTTTTTTTAATGCTTATGAGAATTATTTTCTTGATAATATACCAAGATCTTTAACTAAAGTTACACAAGAAGCCTCCTTGACATCTTTTCTCCCTTTCTCTTAAGTTTGTATGCTTTTATGTTTTCCTGTATTCTTCACATTTCTTCAGCTATCCTAGGGAGAGCCCCTAGGGACCAGAGATCTGACAGTAATTAGGGAATGGAAATCTTCTGTAGTAATAGTTTCACCTCATCTATTTTACCAAGTCCAACATGGCGAAAACATCCTCAGAGCATCTTGTACCAGGCAGAGTGTTTGTCAACATGAAAAATGTGGTTGGAAGCTTTGGATGTGACCCACTTGTAATCTATACAAAGAACACATACATATTTGCACAGGTATCACATATATATGCACATGCAGAAACACACTGCATATATATACAAGTATAGATAGATATACAATATCTATAAAAACTATATTAATTATATTATTTTCACAAATTTTACTGCAATTAATATTCATCTTGTATGGCTATACACACAAAAAACAGAGATGGGCAGTAAAATGACAGAAAATCAGGCAAAAGAAGCTTGGAGCACTACATTGGTCCATATATAGGAGAATCTATCAAAGCCTGTCAATATTCAGCTAAGAAATCTTGTAGCATGGCATGTCAGAAACTCACTGAAATGAACAAGTCTCTTTGCAGTTCAAGCAGTCCATCCATGCATTCCTATTGTGCATGTTTGATAGCATGAATGCTTACAAAATAAGAGTATCAGCAATGGAAGTATTCATACTAATGAAGAAAAAAGGGAGGAAAAAGACTTTTACGATATTAGCTTAAAATTCTTAAAGGAACTGTGTCTTGGCCTGAACTACTGCTGTATGTGTAATGCTATATACAGGAGACCAAGAACAGGTTAGTAAATGCTGAAGAAGAAATGTAACTACATATGCATTCTGGAGTTTATTCATGTTATCACCTTATGAGTGATTTTTACTATTAAAGGACTTTCTTAGTTTCAAAATAATATCTCCTCCCCCCTAACTTCCTTTCCCTTTCCCTCTTGTTCCTTTCTGTCTTGTCCCTTTCCCTTTCCATTTCCCTCTTGTCCTTTCCTTTTCCCAGCACTATCAGAGTCCATTCATCACGATAAGAGGTTTGATCAGGCTTGAGACTGTAGGCAAAGAAAACACAAACTCTCTAGATAAAATGACCTTGATTAACTGAGCCCAATAAAGAGTGCTGTAACAGTGCAAGTGGTCAAGTAATCATCTGCTAGTGAGTGACTGTTATTCAGAAAGTAATATAAGCTATTTTACTCACTTGGAGCTGTCAAAGTAAACTATCAAAGTTCCTTTACTGTAAAACTGTGGTGTGTGGCAGCATTACAGATCTGAGTAACTGCTCTGTAGTGAGGTTTCTGAGGAGATCCAGAAAAAAAATAAAATTCTCTGCTTTTATCCTGTAAGGACTACCACAACGAAAGTTCTAGAACTGAGAACCTATACAGATAACAGAATGAAGCTCTTAGTTTGAATGTGCTTGCAGCTTGCTCCTGGCTTTCAGGACATGCTTTAATTCCTCAGCTAATCTGCATTTCTCCTGCATAGAACCTGATGGGTCTCTACCAGTCTGTCCTACAGCCCTAAGTTATTACTGTATGCCGAGAACTATATCCTGATACTTCAAAATCCACAAAAAGTGGTTTCATGCTAAATGACTTTCACCTAGTGTAAATTCATCTGAAGAAAATATTATAAAGGTTTGACCATAAACATTCAGTGACTTTTTCAGGAAGAACTACCAAATATTTTTATTTTAATTTAGTCCTAGCTATTTACCTTTGTTCTAAGAAGAATCTCAGTTCACTCATTTATTTATTTATTTTCTGAAATTAGCAGATGACAGGAGAAGAAGCTAGTTTGATGGAAATAACTTTCAAGGTGAACCCCAAACTAAGCAGAGCTCCTGGAAGCTTAGGAAGTTTATTCAGTTCTTATATTCAATACATTCGTTTTCAAAGTGGCTTACCATTTTGTACCCATTAAGAAAATGACTTTGGTTAACAATCTCTGCAATTTACTTATCTTAGTCATTTGACATTTACTTTTTGTGTGTGGTTAAAACTGTGAATTTAGAGAAGAATTGACATTAGTCCCAAAACCTTGTTTTTCTCCACAGGATGTCTAGGACAAGGGTCTCATGTTCAAACTGGATAAAAGCACTGTGATTTAAGTAATGGGCAGTACATTTCTCTTACTGGAAAACACTTTGGGTGCCTATTGCCTTGGAAAACAAGCAGAAGAGCCACAACTGAGAATCAGACAATACTGCTATGAAGAAAAATGTGTTTAGTGTGTCCTTTTTTATTTCTCAAGGCTACTAGAGAGATGAAGCTTTTCACAAATAATGGGCATCAGTCCTAGCAAGAGTGGTGAGATTTTATTGCAAGCCTTTGTTATTTAAGTAGAGATGTGAAACATGACAGTTAACAATCAAGTTGTCTATTAATACCTCAAAACAATGCTAGAATTGTAAGCAGAGAGACTTAAATAATAATAATAATAATAAAGTGAAAAGACCTTTTAAAAAATTGGTGCTAGAAACTATAACAGATACATTTGCCAAAAAAAAAATGAACCAATTAGCAAGTATTAGATCTTTTCTTTAGTCTTCTTCTTCTAAGGTACAGAATCTACAACAGAGCATTGGCTGGTTTCCTTGCAGATTCTTTCTACTTTCTTTATGAATTCCATCTCCTGCTTATAAACTCCCCCAGAGTACTGGAAGGCCACAATGAGGTCTCCCAGGAGCCTTTTCTTCTCCAGGCTGAACAAGCCCACCTCCCTCAGTCTTTTGTCATAGGAGAGGTGCTCCAGCACTCTGACATCTTTGTAGCCCTCTTCTGGATCTGCTCCAAAATCGCTACAACCTTCTTGTGCTGGGGGCCCCAGATCTGATGCAGTACTCCATAGGGGGGGGCCTCAAGAGGGCAGAGTAGAGAAAAACTATCACTTCCCTCTCCCTGCTGGCCGCCCCTCTTTTGATGCAGCCCAGGATACAGTTGGCCTTCTGAGCTGCAAAAGCACACTGCTGTCTCATGTCCAGCTTTTCATCCGAAAACCATCATCAGAACCCCAAGTCCTTTTTGGCAGGGCTGCTCTCCATCTGTACATATATCTGAGATTGTCCGATCCAAGAGTGACACCTTGCACTTGGCCTTGTTGAACCTCTTTAGGTTCACATGGGCCCACTTTTCAAGCTTGTCTCTCTGGATTGCATCCCTTCCTTCTGTTGTGTCAAAGGCACCACTCGGACTGCTGAGAGTATACACAATCCCTCTGCCTATGTCACTGATAAAGATGTTAAAGAGCACTGGTCCCAGGATGGACCCCTGGGGATCACCACTCAGCTCTGGCCTCTATCTAGACATAGATCTGTTGACCCAGCCCTCTGGCTGTGACTTTCCAATCAATTATTTATCCACTGAATAGTCCACCCTTCAAAGCTGTATTTCTCCAGTTTAGAGGTAAGGATCTGGTGTGGGACCATGTCAAAGGCCTTACATAGGTCCAGGTAGCAGTTGTCCATCCTTTGTCCACTGATCTAATGATGTCATTTCATCACAGAAGACCAAAATGTCTCTGTATTGGAGATACATGAATCTGACAGGTAGACTGTTCAGTAAATAAGGAATCAGATGGATTCCTTGAATGTTGCAGTCAGCTGCTCAATGTCCAGGTGGAGATCAGTGTCAAGTGGTGTTTCTCGGTGGTCCGTATAGTGACCAGTACTACTTAGCATCTTTGCTGGTGACATGAAGAGCAGGATTGAGTGTGCTCTCAGCAAGTTTATGGATGACACCAAGCTGTGTGGTGTGGTCAACACACTGGAGAGAAGGGATATCACACAGAGAGACCTGGGCCAGCTCGAGAAGTGGGCCTGTGAGAAAAACATGCAAAACAATGCCAAACGCAAGAGCCTGCACATGGGTCAGGGCAATCCCAAGCATTAATATAGGCTACATAACACATAGGTAGAGAGCAGCCACTTGGAGAAGGGTGGTACTGGTGAATGAAAAGCTTAGTTTGAGCTGGCATCATGCACTTGAAGCCCAGAAAGCCAAACATGTCTTGGGCTGAATCAAAAGAAATGTAGTGAGCAGGTTGAAGGAGGTGTTTGTCTATTTCCATCCATTCTCAATGATACTCTACCTGCCATACTGCATTCAACTCTCAGACTCACAGCATAATCTCCTGGAGTGGCTCCAGAGGAGGGCCATGAAGATGATAGGGACTGGAGCACCTTTCCAGTGAAGATAGATTTAGAATTTAGGAGTATTTAGTTTGGAGAGGATAAGGCACTGAGAAGACATTATTGCAGCCTCTCAGTACTTGACGGGAGCCTACAGGAAAGATGTGGAGGGACTTTTTATCAGGGAGTGCAATGACAGTAACAGTTATAGACTGAAAAAGAATAGATGTAGCTTACATATAGCAAAAGAGAAACAATGTCTAGTAAGGAGCGTTTCTGCTGTGTTGGCACTGAATACTGCAGTATAAGAGTGAGTTACTCAAGCCTTCTGGTTTATCTATGCCTCTATGCCAGTTAAGCTCCTGGTTGTGTAAAATAGTCTACAGAGAGCTTTATAGTACTTTGTTTACTGCACTTGATTACATTGTGTGTCTCGAGTCAAACAATATATGTAGTAGATGAAAATTTATAACTGATTTATGTGTAAGCTTCAGCAGGTTGCACTGCAGTTTACAGAGGAAGAAGCATCTCACTCTGAGGCAAATATTAAAAAAATAAATTCAGTCTTAACTAGTAGGTACTGTTTTAACATTTTAGCAATAATAATTAGATTAGCTGTATATTTATTTATCTATAAAAACTTGTGATGCACTCTTGAAATGTGAATGGTGCGGCTCATTAGTTTGTTTGCCTTATATTTGCTCTTTCTGACAACTGCAGATGTTTTGTTATTTTGTTCTTGTGACTGTATAAATTTGCAAACATAAAACCCACTCAGTTTTAGACAATTGTTTATTTTTAAGTTAGTAAATACACAGATTTTTAGCCTTACAGTTCAGCTTGTAACAGCTTAAATAGTTCTAAACCATTTTCTTTTGAGATTTCTACTCTGAGTGAAACGTGCATTTAATCAGCTGCTAACAAACAAAATTGCCTAGGAGGGTAGGAGCTGGGACGGGGCTCGTAGGTACTTCCTCATCAGCAGCATTGCTCAGTTTTATTTATTATTCATAGAATCATAGAATGGCCTGGGTTGAAAAGGACCACAATGATCATCTAGTTTCAACCCCCCTGCTATGTGCAGGGTCGCCATCCACTAGACCAGGCTGCCCAGATCCATATCCAGCCTGGCCTTGAGTGCCTCCAGGGCACTCTGTGTGAAAAACTTCCTCCTAATATCTAAACTAAACCTCTCCTGTCTCAGTTTAAAACCATTCCCCCTTGTCCTACCACTATACCCCCTTGTAAACAACCATTCCCCCTCCTGTTTATATGCTCCCTTCAAGTACTGGAAGGCTGCAGTGAGGTCTCCCTGGAGCCTTCTCTTCTCCAAGCTAAACAAGCCCAGTTCCCTTAACCTTTCCTCATAGGAGAGGTGCTCCAGCCCTCTGATCATCTTAGTGGCCTCCTCCATGCCACTGGACCCACTCCAAGAGCTCCATGTCTTTCCTGTACTGGGGGCCCCACGCCTGGACACAGTACTCCAGATGGGGCCTCACAAGAGCTGAGTAGAGGGAGACAATCACCTCCCACTCCCTGCTGGCCACCCCTTTTTTAATGCAGCCCAGGATATAGTTGGCCCTCCGTTCTGCAAGCGCACACTGCTGGCTCATGTCCAGCTTCTCATCTCCCAGGAATCCCAAGTCCTTCTCCTCAGGGCTGCTCTCAAGGAGATCTTCCCCTAGTCTGTTCCATGACCTTCCCAGGCACAGAGGTGAGGCTCACCGGCCTGTAGTTCCCCGGGTCTTCCTTTCTCCCTTTCTTAGAAATGGGAGTAATGTTTCCCTTTTTCCAGTCACCAGGGACTTCACCAGACAGCCATGATTTTTCAAATACGATGGAGAGCGGCTCTGCAACCACATCAGCCATCCCTTTCAGAACCCTAGGACTGATATCATCCAGCCCCATGCATTTATACGTGTTCAATTTCATGAGGAGGACTTGGACTTGTTCCACTGTTACAATGGGACAGAAACCACCCCCACACAGCCTCACCTAGAGGCTCAGGGTCCTAGCAGACACAGGAAGCCTGACCACCCGTGAAGACTGAGGCAAAGTACTCACTGAGTACCTCAGCTTTTTCTACGTCTGAGGAAGCCAGCTCCCCATTACTTTTCATCAGAGGGGAAGCACTCTCCTTGGCCTGTCTCTTCCTGCCTATGTACCTGTAGACCCCCTTCTTGTTATCTTTCACATCCGTCATCAAGTTCGGCTCCATCTGCGCCTTGGCTTTCCTAATCCTATCTCTACACACAAGGACAACAGCCTTGTATTCCTCCCAGGATACACAACCCTGCTTCCACTTTCTGTACATTTCCCTCTTTTCTCTCAGTTTAAGCTGCAGGTCCTTGCACAGCCATGATGGTCGCCTGCTTCCTTTGCTCAACTTCTGCTGGGGGATGGAGAGCCATTGCACTCTTGGAAGGGTATTGTCTATGAATGTCTAGAATGACCCATCTGGTGAAGAATTTGTGTCACTGACCCAGAATAATTTGAAGGCTGGGACAATATTTCTGTTAATTTGATGTGCCATTATGAGACTTATTTAACACAAAACAAAAGTTTGTGGCTTCTGGAGTAGCTGCTGTACATCTGGGAAAGAGTACTTTTCTATATTCCTCTGTTGGGGATATTTAAACCTGGTATATACCCTTCTGTCATGGTGGTGCATTTGCTACATTGAGATACACTCACTGAAGCATAATTTTTATTACCGGCATATGTTAATCTCACAGCAAACAGAAGTCAGCAGCAGAGTCATAGCAAATTTCATTCATTACATGTCTTTGTCTTGTTAGCAACAGTGACCTCAACTATAAGCTGTTTTTATCTCATTTTTTCATCTCAGTTATTGCACATTTTTAATACATTTTAAGAAGTTAGATTTATTTCTCCTGTTTCTGAAAGTATTGCTTGTTATTTTTATGAGGTCATTTAACAGAATTACCATATGCTCTTTTAATTCAAATAAATATTGATTTTTAAAAATAGGCCTTATTCCTCAAGCTATGTGTTGTTGGACCATCCTTAGCTACTGAATGTGAAAGTTTTGACAACAATTATGGACTAAGTTACTGAAAAAAAATAAAGGGAAATATAAAATCAAATATTTTTTTCAGTTCAGTTGTAACCTTTGCTGGAAAACAACAACAACAACAACAACAAAACCTACAAATATTTGAGCCTGAGTTCACCGAAATCCCTGTGATCTGGGCCAGTGACTTGGACAGTTACCAGCATTCAGATGTAGAGTCAAATTCTTGACTTTGTATTCCGGAAGTGTTGGCTATTTTGTTGGTTGGTTGGTTGGTTTGGTGAATCTCTTTTTTTTTTTTTTTTTTTCCCTGAGTGCTATGCAGGCATCAGTCACAAAAAGGACCACGCACCCACATACAAAAGAAGAGTGATTAAAAACATAAAGGATGTGGAGGTTTATTATGAGAAAATTGAATACTTCACATAAAGAAAGCCAGTGCTTGATGATATACTCAGTTCTTTTGCATCTCTACTCATTCATGTGGCATAAAATTGAGAACAAAAGACACTTCTTGATTAATGACCTTTGTTAATCATTCCAGTAGAATACACAGAGACACTTCTTATTTGATTCCACTACCAAATTAAGTTTGTGTTGATCATAAATGTCATTTGCACACAAATCACACATAAATATTCAGAATGATCTATATTTTATCAGTTATAAAAGAATGCTTGGCAGCCAGAATGAGTTTAAACAAGTAATTAGTGCTAAAGTTATTAAACATTTTAAACAAATGTGCTGCATGAAACTCAAATTAGAGGAGTCCAAAGAAATTTAACAGTGTCTTGATTACACAGGTATCTGAGTTGGAGGCAGATTTGCCATCTATGAAAAAAAAAGAGAATGTGCATTATAGGGTTATCTGTAGAAAGTTAAAAAGAAAAAAAGACCATGTGAAAATTGATAGATATTGACTCTGGAAGTGTAAAATGAAAATAAGAAGTTACTATGTAGGACCTCAGTCCTGAGGAGTTGAAATGCGTACAGTAGTGTGCATCAGAAAGAGCCTCCTATGCGACAAGGCGCACATGCCAAGAGGAATACTGAATAGGTACTAATCCATAAAATACTTCATGATTTAACTACTATCCAGACTTTTTAGGCAATATTATAAATAAATTGTTAAAGAAGAGATTGGAGAGAAAATAATGAATAATCCTTTTAAATAAAGAGGGAGGGACAGCATGAAAAAAAAGAGTGAATATGCTGTTTTGATAAATTCATGGGAAAAATGCAATAATTTCTTGAACTTTTGTTTATTTTAGTTATTGATCTGTTCTAATATTAATATAAATTAAGACTGTCCATGAAAGAAATCCTGGGAATAACAGGGAGGCAACTGAAAGGTTCATTAGCTCCTTCTTACACATTAGTAATGTACATGGTTCATGGTTTGTTATGTATATTGGAAGAACATAATTGATGTTGCTCCTGTCAACAAGCCTTGAAAACTCTCAGTAAGGATGTGGATAATAAAAAAGTAATAGCAGCAGAGGCATTGTTAAAATAATATATCAAAATTTCCTTCATTTATCAGTTTAATATAATGAAATTAAATTTTAAGTAATTGTCTCCCACATATACTTAGCTTAAAGACTTGAGAATGGCTTGTTTGCTTGTTAGTTAGCCTATAAAATTTTATCTCTCCCACAAATCTTGCTTCATTTTAAAATGAAACTTTCAGTGATCATTAAGCTAAAATATATCTCAAAGAGTATTATCTCTGGTCCAGTCTGAAATTAGTATTAAACATTTATGAATAAGAGAACAAGCTTTTATGTAGCAAATTCCAGGCTCTTTTTTTTTTTCATATTTGTTTTTCTACAATAAAAAAAATCCTCTAAGACTTACAGTTGTAAAGACATAATTCACAGAAGACTTTGTGTACCTTTCTACAGTGACCATACATGTTCCTCTGCAGAATGTTTTGTTTGGTTATGAATATTTTGCCTGGATTTGTAGGCCAATAATATCGCCATGTAGTTATACCGGACTATCTCTAAGCATTTTTGCATACAAAACTTTAGTTGATGGAAGAATGCAAGAATGCACAGTTAGTAAGTAAAACTGGCTGTGCAGACTTTTTAACCAATACTATTAATGTGAACACAAAAACCGAGAGACAGTCCCAAATAATTAGGAACATGTAATACTCTTATTCTTTTCCTATGGAAGTTTTACATTTTACTAGAGCCGTACCTGACTTACATAATTATGGGAAAATAAAAAAATAGATAAATAAATAATCAAACCAATAGCTTAACCAATAGCTTTCATTATTATATTACGGACTTTCAGTGAAGCAGCTGTGTTTTTGCTGATTCATCTAAATTCATAGTTTGAAACAATCAAATTATTTCAACTGGAGCAATATCTAGTTAGAGTTCTGATGTCTCTCAGGAGTTATATTGGGACCACAACAAGGAAATACTGGAAAACGTGCCTTTACTTGACTGAGTAGTGTGAAGTGTTACCATATGTGAATTCTGCAAGCCTTTTACCTTGAATTTCAATAGAATGATTAAATTCAAAGTTCAAGCCTTGAGTGCCTTTGAAGAACACATTTCAGAGAAACAGAGAACTTTGTAACTACCTGTCTCTCAGAATTTTTGGAGCCCACCAATTTCAGGCAAGGTAGATTTGATTCCAGCGCAATCTTTAGGCAGTACAAACCCTCCTGTAGATGTATGTACACATATTTTAACGGAATAAAGAGCAAAACAAAGGCAACCAAGATGCTGGATACATAATCCAGAATTAAATAAATATAACAGAGAGGAAATAATGTGCAGCATTTCCTCACTGCTTAAACTGATGTTCTCCATTGTTTTCCAATATTTTTTGCAATTTATTTTATGGATGTCACTTACAAAATCTTACAGAGCTAATCTAGACAGAATTATAGCTAAGCTTTTCTTACCCTCAGGCACTTTAGTCTTTGCAGCCTCCTGCTGTTTGCTATCAATGTTCAACCTGCTTTACTTCTGTAGCCTGTGAGAAGAACTTTTTAGTATTCAATATTGCGCCTTTTTATTCTATCTTCAAAAGGTTTTACACTCCATTTTATGTAGTTAGGCTGTACTGTTACCACCACTTTCCTTGTCTCAGATCTTTTCATTTTTCATGTGGAATAGAGCATAGCCCACCAGCACCACAGTAACTAATACCTGCTAATTTTTCCTTAAACTCCTATACACAGATTTATTAACAATAACACAGCTACAAAAATCTCACAGTTGAAAGCTGGCATGGAAGATGCGTGAATATGGAAGAAAAGGCTAATAATTTATCTGAAAATTCATTATATGCAATGCCACTCTACAGGTTGATATATTCTGGTTTTTTGAATGCTCTTTTTGCTTAAGTGTATCTGGGAAAGTTTACAGTCAAATTGTCCCTTGAACCTTATAAGTACAGCAGACCTTTTTTTTTTTTCATTGAGTAGAACTCCTGATTTAGATTGAACCTTGCTGGAAGAGATTATTCATATTTTGTTTCCTAAATGGAATGAAATATGATCAGTCATTCTAATTATAAATATATCATTTAGAATATTAAGCCTTGACAGTTTTATATATCAATTATATCTTATAACTAAGTGTTCTGCTTGTATACAGCACATATATAAATACAAGATGGTGGTCTTTATTAAACAGTTAGCAATTGTAAAATGTAGCTGCAGCACAATAACATAGTAACATAAGTAATTGTTTAAATAAAAGGAAATACAGTGGTATCTTAGAAGTCCTGGGGTAACATTTTGTAAATACTGGATTTTCATTGATGATCTTTTATATAATCTGTTAAGAAAAACAAAATTAAATAATATGAAAATAAAAAGGAGATCTGAACATTTTCTTTTTTTAACCACCAATTTCAGGGGAATACTGAGGAATGTAAGGGATATGTAAAACACATACTCTACCTTTTTCTTATTGCTGATTATGCATTTAGGTTTAGGTTGGCTGTTGCAATCTGTGAGAAAAAATAGTTCCAGCTCAATTTTAATATTTTAATTAAAACAGGCATACAAGCACTAATCAAAAATCCAGATTGATAGCAACTAAATATAAAAGCAGTTAAATAAAGGACGCTTCTATGTATTTGCCTAGATGGCACTGAGATATCTTTCTGTTCATCTGCACCTTCTCTTGGTCTGTTAAGTGTTTCGAAGTAAAACTTTCTGCATACCCTCCAAGAAATGAAGTTTCCAGGCTCACCTGTTGACATAAATCACAAAGAAGCACTTCAAGAGACTTCGTTATAGCTCCCAACAATTTCACTTTCATTTCACATTGTTAAGTGAAGGCCTGATATTAAGTAGACAAATGAAACAATTATTGAATAACACTGTTTTCAAGCTAAGGAGAATTTGTTTTTCATGGCTACTTGGAGCTTATTTTTAAGGATTCATAAAAAGGAATCAAAGAGGCAGATATCACTTCTAAACCAAATTTAAAGACTAAGATTTCAAACTTCAGTTATTACCAACTTCACATCATGTTTTTCATAGTCTTTATTAACTAGGCTCAAACAGTGAAAACTTGACTGGTCTCCAGTAAAGTTATCTTAGATAAAAATTTTCTAATAATCTTAACAACAAATTTTCTCCAGGATTATATTAGTTTCATGATGATTACTTCAGTACTTTCAGCCTCACCCAAAGTTATCTCAGCAACTTTAACTAACAAGATTATGCAAATAGAAACTTGGTTTTAATGGTGAATTCATTTTTGTTGTTTTCATTTTGTTTGGTTTTGTTTTGTTCAGAACAAATTTTATTCAATCATATTTTTTCATTTCATTTTCATGCAAACTTTTTTATTACAGAAGTATATATAATATGTACATCAGAGATCTAAAACTCCAAAATTTGTTTTTAATTCTATGTGTGAAACAGCAAATGGAGAATAATGTTTTATTATTTTTCAAAATATATTCAGTTTAAGTTTTTGATGTTTGAACTACTTTTTTTTTATGCTTCATTGAATAGTGATCTAATTAAAAAAAATGGAAAAGATTTCCTTTAAATAAATTGGCATGAAACATTTTTAGATTGATTTATTATTTACTTACTTGTTTGAAGTTGGGAAATTGACTTCAATTATTTTATTCCATTAGCCCAGCCCTTTTTTTGGTAAAGAAACTATTCCTCTAACACTGTTCCCATATAAATATATCTATGCTATAAATCATATAGAAAATGGAATGAATGATCATTAGAAAGAGAATTTGTTTATTCTGAAAATGTCAGAGCAGTAAATGTTAACATTACAGAATTAATATTTCTACCCATATGTTTCTTTCCAACAACATTCTGGTATGCTGGCAGTCACAGACTATTTTGTTTATGCTATGATCACAGACTCACAGTGAATATGCTTCCACTAAAGTGTCACTGGCTGGATTCATTCCAGATTCAGTGGTTTCAGAAGAGAAGCAGGCCCTACTGGGGCCCTGTGTGAGGCTGCAGCTAAGTGCCAAGCCTTAGCCCAAAGGATAGAGTGAATTGTGATTTTGATCCAGATTCTGCATGAACTGAAAGAAATTGGATGTGTGATTGACTTAGTGGGTTCCCATGGTCTACCATGGGAATCTTCAAGTCATTTCCTAAATCTTTGATGTTACTGAGCACTGAGCCACCTTCAGTCTATGATTCTGCAGTTATATTTTGAAACTTGATTTCTAATGTCGAGATGAAGCCACACAGCATGAAAGGTTGGGTTAATTTCACATTCACATTTTTGTTTCAACAAACTGATTTATTTGTTTATATGAATAGCAACTAGGACTCCTCCTTCATGTGCTCTTGAATGCTTTAGTTTTGAAAAATTTTCAATTCCAGATAAAATGTGTTCAAAATAAGGGTGAGTCAAAGGCTCGCATCTGAAAGGGCACAATAACGCTAACAACCTATCAGGAACTTAACTACATGACAGCTCCGAAAGCAAAAGCAAAGCTGCCAATATCATCTGGGGAGTCAGCCAAGAAGCCAGATGCTACCAAAAACCATATTCTCTACTGTTTGGTGTTTTGGACTCCTGTGGGTGCCACTGAAAGACAAAAGGATCTAGTGTACTTCATAGCAATATGCTAAGCCTCAAATGCCTCTACTACTGCCGAGGACAATTTCCTGCTGAATACTGATAGAGCCAAAAAAAAAAAAAAAAAAAAAGTAAACAAACGTGAAAAATAAAAGTAGTTTTTCAACTCATCTTCTTTCTCATCTTCTTTGTTACAGTAAGCTGGAGAATAAGAAAAAATAAAATGTAGCTCGCTGTCCTGGCATGGGAAATAAGCTAACCTAAATAAGATATTTCATTAAATCTGGACTCCAATACTGTGGAGGACTGGCTCCAGGAATGCGGGTGTGTCTACTTGTCTCTGGACCACTGCGAACAAAACAGCATGTATGGCTCCGTGGGAAGAAGGAGCTCTGTACCCTGGATCAGCCAGGAATAAGGAGTTGGACAAGCTGCATTCTGGCCTGTGATGTTGTGCCCCAGGGAAAAAGGGAGCCTTCAACCTAAAGATAACAATGCCTAGCAACGACCTGAAAGTAACATAGCACTCGAGTGTATAAAAGCTTGTTTTGCTTGAACAATAAACGTCTCAGCTTTGTTAACCATATTGGTGTCTCTGAGTTCATGCCAGAATCACTTTCTCCCTGGGTTTTCCTACTTTGGCTAAGGGATTTTGCCTGGACACTACAACACAATACTAATTTTTTAATTAGCTTGTTGCAATGTGAACTGTAGAATCATAGAATCACCAAAGTTGGAAAAGACCTCCAAGATCATCTAGTCCAGCTGTCCACCTACCACCTATATTTCTCCACTAAACCATGTCCCTTAGTACAACATCTAAATGTTTCTTGAACATCTCCAGGAACAGCGATTCCACCACCTCCCTGGGCAGCCTGTTCCAGCACCTCACCACTCTCTCAGAGAAGAAATTTTTCCTAATATCCAATCTGAACATCCCTTGGTGCAACTTGAGGAAATTCCCTCTAGTCCTATCTCTACCTATGTGGGGGAAGAGACTGACCTCCACCTCACCACAACCTCCTTTCGGGTAGTTGTAGAGAACAATAAGGTCTCCCCTGAGCCTCTTCTCCAGGCTAAACAATCCCAGTTCCCTCAGTTGCTACCCATAAGGCCTGTGCTCCAGACCCCTCACAGCTTCTTTGCCCTTCTTTGAACACACTTCAGAGACTTTCTTGTAGTGAGGGGCCCAAAGCCGAACACAGTGCTCAAGCTGCAACTTCACCAGAGCTGAGTACAGAGGGACAATCACCCCCATGGTCCTGCTGGCAATATTTCTGATACAAGCCAGGATGCCATTGACCGTCTTGGCTACCTGGGCACACTGCTGGCTCATGTTTAGCCAAACGTAGACCAGTACCCCCAGGTCCATCTCTTCCACACAGTCTTCCAGTCACTCTGCCCCAAGCCTGTAGCATTGTGTGCGGTTGTTGTGGCCAAAGTGCAGTACTCTGTACTTGATCTTGTTCAACATCATCCCATTGGCTTCAGCCCAGCAATCCAGTCTGTTCAGATCCCTCTGAAGGCTGTTCCTACCCCCAGGCAGATTAACATTTCCTCCCAGTTTGGTGTCATCTGCAAACTTACTAAGGGTGCACTCAATCCTCTCATCCAGATAATCAATAAAGATATTAAATAGGACAATCCTCAGTACCAGTCCCCGGGGAACATCATTTGTGACTTGTCACCAGCTGGATTTAACTCCATTCACCAGAACTCTCTGGGCCTGGCTCTCCAGCCAATTCTTCATCTAGCAAAGAGGGTACCGCCCAAGTCATGGGCTGCCGGTTTCTCCAAGAGAATATTGTGGGAGATAATGTTAAAGTCTTCACTGAAGTATAGGTAGATTACTTCTTCACTGAAATTTTAAAGGCATAGAATTACTTAGCAAAGGACTCTGTAAAGAAAAATAAATCTAATAAATTTTATTTACCTTTTATTTAGTGTTGAGAGATAAAATTAGGTATAGATATTCTTTTAATTAAAAATTCATAAGATTTATGTTGATTTGTGTTATTTATCTGCTTCTTCACATTTTATTTTTCCCTTATTTTAAGGATTTATTGGAACAATATGTATTCTATTTAATTTTAAATTTCATTAATAAACTAAGTAGAATTTTTTATCATATTTAATCTCTAGAATGTGTTCATTTATTTTCTTAAAATTAATACCATTTTAGAGGTGAATTTTGTCCAGAAGAATTAGAAGAAAATACCATAATATTTTAAAAAAATCATTCAAATTTATTGCACTTGCCTGCATGAAAAGCAGAACAGAAATATATAACATACATATAATTATTATATGTATCTGAGATAATTGACAACATGGAGGAACACGTGAAAGGTATAAACCAATTCAAACAAAACAAGAGAGTTTGAGTTTTCCAGGCGCACCATCCCATTTTATTTTAAAATATCTTACAACATTATCCCTTTTTAGTGTAATTTCTCCTGAAAGGACTAGTGGAATTTATCAATCAGTTTCCTGTGAATATTGTTATTATTATAGTTCAATTTCATTTCACTACATTTATTTTTTTTTTAGAAGTGCAAAAACAGTTTTAACAGGCTTTTAATAATTTCTGTGTAATATTCATTCATTAAACACAAGGAAGTGCTTTGAGTTCTTTGTACTGAATTGACTTAGAGCGGAAGTGGGGAATGAAAGGCCAAATACTGCCCATGTTTTTTATGTTACATAAAAATACATTTTCAACACCAAATAGTTTCTTCTAGCAAATACATGTTCCTCCTAGATTCCTCTGCACACCAAGGTTAGAGTACAGATCAGATCTCCAGTTGCCAAAGTTTAGGAAGTAAAAGAAGTTACAATATTTTAAAGGAAAGAGTCCTTATTTTTCAACAAACAACAGCTTCCCCAAAATCTTTCTCACCCACATAGGACATACTCTGTGGATTATATTACAGTAAAATCATGTCTTCATGCTGCATTTTAAACAGGAACAATGCGTTAAACATCTTAGTGACTAAAATGCTTATTATGTTAGCATGAGTGTCAACAAGACTTTTTTGAGTCCTTGCAGATTACAAAGTGTTAACTTCAGAGACAAGAAAGTTCAAGGAAGGATACAAAATCCTCATCCCTCATAAAATAAGAATCCTAATGTTTCAGTTATTTTTCAGCTTTTCCTTCTCAGTCATCTAAAATGACTGAAATTAAATCATGCCAAGATCCATTTGGTAAGCAGGTATGAATCCTGAAACTGAGTTTATAGGTATCAGGAAAAATTACTACAGAAAACTGTGGCAAATCCCACGGTGAGTAATGACTTGTACAAAAATTTTCAGTTACAGTTGAACATCAGCCAGTTACAACCTAACTCTCTTCATATATTGGCAGCTTTCTCTTACTCATTCTACTCTCTTTTTCTTTACGTTGAATAAAGCTGTATGGTTTAACATTATTTTCCTGAACAGCACTGTCTTTTAATAGCACAAAACCAAACTCCAAGCATATATTTTAGTTTGACCAGTACTGTTAAATCAGCACTGGCACTGGTAAATCTCTGTTTTAGATCACTGATCTAAGCAGTGTGTGACTCCAAATCCATACTGCAATCTTGTAGGTAAATAAAACAGTAAATCGGTCATGTGGTATCACTGGTTCATACTATGTACGACGGTGTCTCAAAATAATGTACATTTGTGAACAACAGAGATCAACTTCATTCCGATTTCATCAGGAGAGAGCAGAAGATAGTACATTGTTGAATTACTAGATTTCATACCTCTAGGCTACATATGCCACTTTATGCACATTAAAATGGGAATTTACTCTGAGAGGTTTCTTTCCAATAGAGTGATGTAATTGGAAAAGGATAACACTTCCTATTTCATCCAAAACTTTTAAATCAGAGTTCAGTCAAAAGCCTTCTTAAGTTGCCAAGTCAGATCCCATGAAGGATAAACTGATATTGTGGTATTGTTTGTCTATGTCACAGGTTGCAACTTCTCTGAATTGGAAGGGGAAACTACCAAGAACAGATGGGTGGCACCTCTTATCATTAAAATAAGCTACCAATACAACAAAGAACATAGGAAATGGCTTGCTAGATATGTTTCTTTGGAAGAAAAGGGAAACAGTAAACAAGTACAGGTTCCCAGTCCAGAAGGAAATGCTGATGTGATAGGTATATAGCAAATAGACTGACTATATTTTCCCTTGAAAACCATAGCTCAGAAGAGCATTTTCTCTGCCCGTAATGATTCTGCTGACAAGCTGCAGGGAAGGAACAGGTAAGATGGAGAAAACACTCTTGTAACTCACATGACAGGCTTGGATATGCATGTAGTGTGAACTGTATTACGGAATCTTTACAAAACCGGGAGTAACAACATTGGCTGCACAACTGTTTCAAATACCAAGGCAATTTTAGTATGACCTTCCCAAGTATAACATGTAGTGTGCTGCTCTTCTTAATGTTATAATGTTCTTAACACATTAATTCCAAGTGGTCATTAAAATTATAGACATCAAAGGTGGAATATTTAATATATGATTTATTTTCTCAGCCTTCATCCTGGCTGGGAAACAACAATTATATCAAGGTTTCATCTAGCTTCTTGTGTTTATCTAATGGATGGGAAGAGAACGTTTCCTCAGTTTTGATGAGCACTGAAACATTTCTTGTAGGATGGAATTTTAAACAGTGTGCAGCTATCTCCTGATTTATAGAGATTTATGTATATTTATATGTCATTCAGACTGGAAAGAGGAAAAAAAAGAAAAATGAAACAAAACAGTATGAGTGAAGAAAGAATTTGCAAATCCTGGAAGGGGCATGGAATTAGTGCTTCACATTGCATAGATTCAACTTTATAGACACAGTCTTGCAATTAATTGAAATGAATGCAATTAAGGCAAAGTTTGTAAGCATAGAAAAATGGAGGAAGCAGTGGAATTTTATTTAAGAAGTAAATAAATAAATATTTGCCTAAGAGTGCAGAATCTAAAGAGATGGTTACTGTTCAAGAGTTTGGCTTAATGTTGTCTTTGAAGAAATATTGCTTTCCTGACCTGACTGTATATATTTAGAAATCCATAGCATTTTAATATTCTCTGAGATCTCAGAAAACTGACAGTTTAGAGTTGTTAGAAAAGTGTCTATGACCAACATGAGAAAACAGTCTCTTCATGCTTTTCAATGCTCAAAACATATTCAAATGTAAAAATCCAACAATTTAATTGCAATAACAAAGTCACTGATGTGTGTTTATCTTTCTTTTACACACAGGGATTTACTAAAAATCACCTTATGGAAAAGTAGTTCTATGTACTAAAATCCAAACTCAATGGAGCACTGCACATAAAAGTTATTAGATCAAATGGTTCCTCCAAACTTTAAACTCAAACTTAGAGCACCAGATAATCCAAAAGGAAATTAAGTGAAATGCCCCTCTGGGAAACGGCAAAACCAGTGCACTCTGCACAAAAGTTGAATGGTGAACCAAAATAAGAACAATGAATTTCCATGGAGAACATGTATTTTCAAAATGTGTATATTTGCATATGTGCACACATTCTAATACTAATCACTTAAATTGCTTGATTACTGGAAAAGGTACACTTTCTAAAAGCATGTGACTTGTAGACTCTTCTTTTTTATTAACTTGTCTAAATTCAAAGAAACATAGAGGGCTACTTTAAAGTTTTGGTTTTGATATTTTCTCTTTGCAAAAAATATAAATGTCAAATGTTTAACAGAACAATCATATTACCAATATATAATTCGGATATATGTCCAAGGTCAAGTGTCAGGCAAAATCATCTGGTCTCTGACAACCTTTGTAGATTCTACACTCAATCAAAGGCACTTTGGTAATTTATATGTCATAATGATTAGCCCATATATTCTTCAGATAATTTAAGATTAAATCAAATCTTCACAACATTCATTATTACTAGCTAAAAAAAAAGTAGGTGTTGTTCAGTAAAAACAAATGAAAACAGATAAGGAAATATATTATTATAAAAGATTTCAGTAGACTTCCTGGCCGATGTCAGCAGTACCCATCAATTCCTTTATTAGATATGAGAATCAGATTAAATACAATTATTGGATTCCAGTGAATATGACTAGGCCTGTAAACAGACCCCAAAGTTTGTTCTGTGTGGGTTAGCTATCAGCTACATAGGTACTCCTTCTTCACCTGAAAGGTTATTTGGTTTTTCAAACAGTGTCAGATGGTCTAAAGAGCAATATCCACTCCTCTACAAAGCATTTTCTCTTTTACTTTCCCAGTCCAGGTGTAATAGCATGATTTTTTATATTTAGAATGATTTGATTATTCAGTGTACATGGACACTTCTCAGGATGCAGGCTTCACTGCAGAAATAAAGAACAGTTCTTAGCCTCAGTCCGCACTGATAGTTAGGCTTCCTAAGTCTCTCATGTCCCTGAAACTCTAGGCAGGGAGTTGGGAGAGCAAAATCCCTCCCACTGTAAGAACAGAGCAAGTCTAAAGCCAGCTGATGAGACTGAGTACAAGTCAACAGGGCCTATAACAGGGACTGGCTGATGTGGGAGCCGCTCTCAATCATATTAGAAAAGTTGTGTCTGTTAGGTGATGTCCCTTGTGACTGGAAAAAGGGAAACATCACTCTTAATTTTAAGAAGGGCCGAAAGGAAGACTTAGGAAGCTACTGTCTGGTGAGCTTTACTTTTAAGCCTGGGAAAATGGAACAGATCCACTTACAAGCTTGTATGTTAAGGCACATGCAAAATAAGGAGACGATCCAAGACAGCCAGCATAGCTTCACCAGGGGCAGATTGCGTCTGGCCAATCTTAGGCAATCTATGAGGGAGCCACAGCTTCAGTGGACAAAGGAAGAGCAACAGATGTCATCTACTTGGACTTGCGCAAGACCTTTGATATGGCCCCTCATCACATCCTTATCCTTAAGTTGGAAAGATATAGATTTGAAGGGTGGACTATTCAATAGATGAGGAATTGATTGAATGGTTACAGTCAGAGGGTTTTGGCCAATGAATCTGTGTCAAGGCGGAGGCCAGTGACAAGTCACAGTCTTGGGACTGGTTCTCTTGAACATCTTTATAATGACACAATGAGTTCAATTGCAGCTCAGCAAGTTTGCAGATGACACTAATCTGAGTGGTGCAGTTGACAGAACAGAAGGAAAGGATGCCATGCAAAGGGATCTGGACAATGGGCTCATGTGAATCCAGTGAGATTCAACAAGGCCAAATGCAAGATATGTATACAGACTGGGGGAAGAACACTGTGCAAACATCCCTGTTGAGAAGGACATGGAGGTTGTGGTGGATCGAAAGATTGACACAAAGCCAATGATGAGGCCTGGAAAGGTCTTCATTATGCCCCCCATCTGGAGTACTGCATCCAGTCTTGGGAATCCCAGCATAAGAAAGAAGTAGAGCTGTTGGAGCGGATCCAGAGGAGGGCCACAAAGAAGGTCAGAGGGCTGGAGAACTTCTCTTATAAAGAAAGGTGCTTATTCGGCCTGAAGAAGAGAAAGCTCTGGGGAGATATTGTGTCTTCCAGTACTTGCAGGAAGTGTAAAAACAGGAGGGAGACAAACTTTTTACACAGTCTGATTCTATGCATACATATTTTCTCTTCATTAAATCTTTATATAAAACAGTTCTATTTATTTTTCTCTATTAGGAAGTTTCCCCCTATTTTCCCAGAACAGTTTTTTTCCCTTCCAAGTAACTCTCTGCTATACAAAAACATTGCACAATAAATTTTTCCAAGAAGTAAAAGTAGGTGAATTTAAAAACCAATACATTGTTTCTTTAAAGGAACTTGATAAATACCAGTACTTGTAAAGTCCAGCAAAGTACATCTAATGCTCCCAATAAAATCAATCCTGTATAACAATTAATTGAGTAATTAGCACTTAAGCAAGAAGTTCTTATTAGTCATCTAGATGATCAGACTACATAAGCTAAATTGATTGCACAAATACCATATCACAAATTGTATAGTTTTATGTACAATGTTAAGGAAAAAAAAAAAAGCCTCATTGTCTACAACATGAAACACGATTACTTTTCCCTAAGCAATGCAGTAGAAGGTACGTAAAATCAAGTATGTGAAATCACTGGTTCCCTAATGCCACTCTTCTCAGTAGAGATAATTCCTTTATTCAGTTCATAAATTCTCTTGCTTGTTTGCATTTGTAGCTCTCCCACATAAATTCACTCCGCTGATCTAATGTTATATACTGGTTTAGCTCTTTTATTTCTGTTTGAAATGTAGTAAGTTGGCAGCAGATAAAGAAGGATCCAATACCTTTACCACTGGCTTTTGCACAGAGATCAATTAAGATCCAACAGAGTTTCAGTAATTTATATGTTCCTTGATAATATCTCAATACATACTTAGTATTTGATAGGTCTTGTATGATTTCTTATCAGGAGAAGAGATTTCTATCTTAATGTACTTCTTCTCAAAGATAGAGACATTGCTTAATTGTGAAGGAAGCAATAGGTAAAAATGGGAAGAGCTAGTCTTTTACCGTTATCTACAACATATTTATATTATTGTTGTATAGGAAGCCCAAACCACGTCACTGTCCTGAACAGAAGACAATGACAAAGGTAGAACTGCACCATGAAAAGAATGAACGTAGAACGTGCTGCATGTATAATTTTGATTTCCAGTTATTCACCTAACAAGTAATTAATCATCAGATATTCTAGAGAAAGGACTAACTTTACCTTTGTATTCCATCAACTATTTGCATTTAATTATTTTGAACATGAGAGGTCAGTATTAATGAATACCTTGAACTTATTCTTCTTTAACTTCCTACTAACAAAAAATATATATACCAAATATCCAGAATTTTGAAGACTATCCAAAACCTCGGGTATTTCCTTCTGTATTTTCTTGCTGCTGTGTTTTTATACACATATAAGAATTTTCATACTGGAAAAAAGACTTATTTCCATTAACTAAGCCTTATTTTTGCCAACTTTTTGGAACTTTTAATAATTTTGAAAATAACCCAATTCTCTTCATCATTATCAAATTATCATAAAAGTAATTGTTATTACTCTTTTTATTTTAACATTTTTTTAATCAAACTGTTTACAGCTGAAGTTAAAATTCCATATATCAGAACCTCCCATCAATCTACAACAAATAAATTCTTCAGAAATCTTCCATTATTTTGGGGATTGCATCAATTTCTGTAAGCTTGACCTTTTTATTATGTTAAAACATACATATATCAAGATTTTGATTTTTAAGATCATTCTAAGTAAAAAAAAACATATTTTCACCATCCTTGTGTCATGAAGAATTGCACTGTGCATTTGGCTCATAAGGAAAAAAATGGTTGTAACATTCCCTTCTTTGGTCTTCTTCTTTCTTTTATAGACCAAAAAAAAAAAAAAAAAAAAAAAAAAAAAAAAAAAAAAAAAAAAAAAAAAAAAAAAAAAAA